>SZWC01004030.1:37775-48806 GCA_023375785.1 Penium margaritaceum | reverse complement strand
GTTGGCCACTCACAACTCTGTGCTCTCTTGCCCATCACACACTGTGCATCTCATTGTACAGATTAAATGACATGGCTCAACCTGGGGAAGCAACAGACGTGACAGCTCTGGCAGAAGTCCTTGATGCTCTCTGGCAGCCGCTGCAGCTTCACCCAAGGGCTTCTTCTGAGACACTTGTTGCCATCGTCTAACTTCTTGTGCCTCTTATGACTCTGTGATGCGGTAGATGCTAGGGCCTGTACACTCTAACTGCCGTGCCCTGCATCATGTTGCTTGCATTGAATGTTTCTGGGGGAGCTGCATTTCCCGGGTGTTGATCCTTAGGGGGCCACTGTGCCGGGTTTTCCCGTGCATTGGTGAGTAGCCGCCGTACGGTTAATAACCAAGCGGTCGGGCTCGACAGCCGGGTGGCGGTGTGCACTCGCTCGGGCGTGATGCCCGGAGCGAGGCACATTCACCGGTTGACTTAGTCACGCTCGCTCCCCCCTCTTGCCCGTCTTGGTTGTACCGAACTAAGTGAAGCAAGCTTTCCGCATCCATGGCGTGGCATGTCTCTTGCGTGTCCATGGTTGGTCTCACACATGTGACCTAGGAAGGTTACTAGCAACTTCAATACACACTCTGCTCATGAATGACTCTTACCTCATCCTCATAAGTAGCACGTCAAAACACTCATCATGAGGCGAAAGTACGTCTTTCAACGTGCCTCGATCAGGCGCCATCGAAGGAGAGCTCCGGGTAGCTCAGACAAACGCCTCCGGGCTCGGAGTGATTACGAGATGTAGGCTGCGACATTGCAAGCGACTGAGAACTCTCAAGAGACCTACTCGTGATCGACAGGATACACTGGTGTAGTTCGTCTGGACACTCAGGCCAAGGGCCTTCGCACCCGGCTCGCCACTCTGAACACTGCGAGTCGGGCGTCTAGGCCTCGAGTTAGCACTCTGCTGAGCCCTAGAGGCCAGTGGTCAGAGACGACCACCGGGCTTGCGGATTGGCCCGATGTTGAGGGGCTCAGCTCGGACTGCGGAGTAGGTTGGTAGGCCACAGTCACAAGGGTTGTGGACACGTAGGGAAGGGAAGAGGGTGTAAAAGAAACATGGACACCTACGATGTATAGGTGTAGGCATAGGAGTAGGTGTGACTGGAGATGCTGTCACTGGCGTGGGATCAGGTGTGCTTGCTGGAAATGATGTTGGCACATGATGAGGTGTGCCGAAGGAGATTGATACCGGCATGGGATCAATTGTGTTGGAGGAGACTGAGGTTGGCATGGGAACAAGTGTGTGAGATGGGACTGATGCTGGCACGGAATCAGGTGCGCCGAAGGGGACTGATGCTAGCACGGGATCAGGTGTGCTAGAGGAGACTGACGCTGGCAAGGGAGTTGGTGTGCCGTCAGGGACTAATGAGGCTACTGGACCTACATGCAAGATTGCCGGATCGTCAGCAGCTGGAGACCGGACCTTAGGTGAGGAAGCCCGAATGGACCCATCTGCAGGACTAGACTCCTCCATCCGTTAGCAAGCCACACATGTGGGAACGTGGTTGGTGGCCAGCAACATAATACTGGACAGGTTACGGTAGGTGAGGGCCTCAAAGAAGAGAGCCTCATGAGACTCAACAATGCGATGGCGAGTGGGGTCCTAAAATCGCCAAGCCTTCGACAGTGGGGAGATGCCGAGGAAGGCACACATGTGAACCCGAGGTGAGACCTTGGACCCCTGCTTATCCTCGGTGTACTGGACGTAGGCGAGGGACCCCAAATGCGAGATGAAGATCAGCACGGTAGCTCGTACGGTGCAACATGGTCTAGATGAGGACCATACAGTAGGCAGTTCCAGACCCACATCATATAGGAGAAATCCTCAAATGCAAAGAACTCTGGAAGACCACACTCAGACCGCATGACATGGACCGCATCCTCCATGGTGCCATTCCAATACTCAGATACACTGTTTTGCTCTGGCGGGAGTGGTGGCGAAAGACACCGTGCTCAACAAAGTAGGCATCCATTGCGCCTAAAAACTCGCCACCATAATTAGAGCAGAAAGTGCGAAGAGTGTGAAGAGACCGGCGCTCAGCCATGACCAGCCACATGCGGACCGCCACCTGGCATACCTCTTGTGGTAGAGGCTGTAGACCCACCACATCCTGGTGAAGTCATCAGTCAGGGTGAGAACATCGCGTCCCTGATCAGAGAGGGACTGGACTGGGAGAGGACGGAGGAGGTCCAAGTGGACCAAATCCAATGGGCACAGTGCCCGTGAGGCAGAGTCAGGATAAGTGCATTGATGCAACTTACCATGAGCGCAAAAAAGACCATCGGTCCTGGGTGAATTCTTAATGGAAGTCGCGTCAAGACCACGGGCGGGCTGTATCCGAGGTTCTTGGCCATTGTGTTTGAGATCATGTGATAGAGGCTGCAATGAAAAAAGCGCTAGTGCTAAGGGGAGAGCAAACCAATCACGAACATGCGCAAAGAAGAGGACAAGGAAGGAGGCACGAAGGGAGGGTGGCAAGTGACACGGTACATATCATGGATGGTAGACCACGAAGAAAAACGACATGAGTGTCATCGGTGGAAACGGTGGCAGAGTCGACAGAGTGCTCAACAGAGATACTCATCCGAGTGAAGGCACGAACAGAGAGCAAACTGAGCTCCAGAGTAGGAACGTAGAGCACGTCAGAGATACTTAGGGGGCCAGACGCACCATCAGATGCATGAACCCAACGCCCAGGACTGGCAACGACTGACCAGATCCCCTGGGAGCTAATAAAAAAAACCTAAGAGGACTGCAGAAAACGAAGTCAGCATGACGGCATGTCATATGGTGAGTGGCACAGGAGTCAATGATCCAGATACCACTCGCCTCACGACTCGTCGTCGA
This sequence comes from Penium margaritaceum, assembly GCA_023375785.1. Lineage (NCBI taxonomy): Eukaryota > Viridiplantae > Streptophyta > Zygnematophyceae > Desmidiales > Peniaceae > Penium > Penium margaritaceum. Next base: position 45,915 of record SZWC01004030.1, on the reverse strand, counting down.
CACTGAGCAACGGGCCACAGACACTCCACAACTGCCAGTCGCTCAGGAGGACGGACATCACAAATTTGGGACTCGTCCAATCACTCTGTATTGTCAGGCCCAAAGTTATCACAGGTAGTTGATGCTCCCCCACGGGCATCATCACGGGCCAAAAACACAACAATACAAGTAGACCATGGACCACACAACTGTGTCAACATACTCACACCTCCAACCGTGCGGAGTGCCAGAAAGTGACGAAGCTCCATGATGATGCGGTTGCGGACGTATGCAACATCAACGTCACCAAAGACGGGTGGAGGGTCAACTGTCGTCATGGTCACGCGGCGAGTTTGAGTGGCACTAGAGGCAACCGTCCGCCGGGTATACGTGGCAAAAAATCCTCTCGTGATCCGCGTCCAGTCGAAGGACTGTGCGCACTCAGTGTAACAATGTGGACCCTCACAATTGTAGCAGTGGACTGAACATGCACACTGACCACCGGACTGCTGAAGATGTTGCTATTATTGCTGTCCCTTGCCACGGCTCCGTTTGACATTCTCCCCCTGCGTAGCAGCGGCCACGCCATGGGAGGAAGGAGAAGGAGAGGAGGGTGAGGACAAGGCACTGAGGAGGGGGGGTGTCGTAGGTGAGGCAATCGTCACGACAACCATTGGACTCGCCTGATGGGCCTGGGCAGCCTCACGTGCAACCGTCCCCTGTAGGGAGTACTGATGGGCCCAAGGGAGAAGCACCAAAGAGCCCGACAACTCAGCGAGAATCATCTGGTTGAAGTAGGTGAACATGTCGATGAAATCCATGTGGGCCCCAACCATGTGGTGTACAGGGTCCAAAGATGGGAGCCACCGACGGTGCCGAGACGAGTTTAGAAACACATGGCTCGCCACTAGTAGACTGCTGTCGACTAAGAGGGACCCTCCTGAAGGGAGCAGAGACATGTTGTCATCGTCGCATGTGTCTCGACTATGAGCAGGGTAAAGACCAACTCCTAGCTGTTGCATGGGTTCGCTCCAGTGCTTGTATCAGGGGCCCCTAGGAAGGAGTGGAAGTCGACAATGTCCTGGGGCACAGTGTCGTGCAAGCCGTGCATGGCTCTCATTGAAACCGATGCCTGGCGGGGATCAGCTGGAGACGACTCATCGAATGGCAATTTCTTGCCATTCAAACGACGCGAATGACCGACAGATGAGTGCCTGAGCCCGTTCGTCGTCGATTTTAAGGAACATGTTTTTTCGTTCGACAAAAGTTTAGGTGCCACCCAAATAACTTTCTTAAGAAAAAAATTGAACGAAATTAAAAATCACATAATTCGCGTGAATCCAGTAAACGAAATCAAAGATCAGGCATTGGTCGTGCAAGCCGTGCATCAGTGGTCCGCTGATCCAACTGGAGACGACTCATCCCCTTGACGGCCTCTTGCCACTGGAGGCTAGAAGCGTGGCGACCGGGTACTCCAGGGCCTCAAAACGGATGCTATCATCCATCGTTGTCATCACTGCCATAGTCGTCGTCAGCCAACAGCTACTGCACCACGCCTTGTTGCTGAAAGTTGTTCTGTGGTGCTCCGGCTTTGACTGGGGGAGGCTGTTGCATCCTCTATAGCATACTAATAATCTCCTCGAGGGTGGCCACATGGGCCGCCTGCTGCTGCTAGATGCCTTCCTGCACTTGGAGCAGGGACCCGATGGCTTGGGAGCGTGGACTAGATGTCTTTGCGACGAGCCAGAGCCGGAAGGAGCAGTAGGTCCCTTCTGCTTCTTGTCGCCATGCACCATGTGGGCTGTTTTGGAGAGAAAAGAAACAAAGTGGTTGGATTGGTGATCCGACTGCATTTCTCGAGGGCTTGATATGCGTATAAAGTTTGAAGTCAATGTCAAAAGTTTGGCTAATTCAGTGATGACATTATCACAAACAATAATAACTTCAACATGAAGGTTGTCCAAATCAAGAGAAACTTGGAGCAATGATGCGGCAGATGATACTAAATGCAATGGTGAAGTCTCATGGGAAAAAAGTTTTAAAAGGGTAGAAGGTGTGACTTTGTTGTTCAATAGCTCGAAATCCATGAAATTCTAGATCTGAGTGAGTTTTTTCAATGTTCGTATTCTACAAAGAAAGAAAGGATGCACGAAAGGATGCGATGGAAAACTTATGACCAGGAATTTCCAACAAGCCCTTACACATCGAATTTGGTAGTCGTTAGGGATTGTCACGCTCTCACACGTCCGGGAGTGGTAGGTGCAACCTGACTGAAACTTTCGAGAAGCTTCATGAACCACATAGAGGTATCACATGCTCCAAATGCTAATGGAAAAGGTTGGACGACTCTCTGCTGATGTTGGTGGCCATGGTGATGTGCTTGTAGCTTTCTTCGCAAGGGTGTCTCCGCTGCTGCAATCTACGACGGCGGGTCACCGTGGATTGTCGGGTCCTCCTTCCACCATGACTGTAGCAATGATTCTCACAACTGCTGTCACTGTTGCATCTCTGTTGTGCAGCTCAATGAGGTATGCCTCGCCGCTCTGATACCATGAGAAAATACTAGGAAGATTCATAGTCTTGCTGCTATTGACGTGGCAACACTGTCTAATCAGCATGTGCACTAGCAAGCAAGTAGGTGCAAGAAAGAACATGAGTTAGGCTAGGGAGACGCACAAAGTCTCATCAGCTGTGGAATCTGAGCAATGCAAAGAGAGATGACAACTACAAAGCACACAATACAAATACCTACCATGGCGCACGGCGGGTGACGCACGTAACAGTGTCAGTTTGTCCTAAAACTGGCCCAAAACTACTGTTGTAAATTCCACGCACAGTCATCAAACACTACATCATCTAAACTTAGAGATGCAGAATCTTGCATTAGACAATAAGGCTGGTAACATACACACGTGTGGCATCGATCGATGGACACAATACAAAACATGCAAATCGGGCTCACGAGCCAGTCCACAAAGAAAACTCTAGTGGCTGCAGAATAACTCTAGAGCACTAGAGCAAGCACTCGGGACGCTGTGGCAACTGTCTGGCAGCTGCTGGTTGGTAGAGTCATCACCCATTGGTGCTCTGGCACCAACTGGATCCACATCTGGGATCTAGACGAGCATGGATTTGGCCGAGTGGTTATACAGACGGGGATGAATCACATCACAACAAAAAATCCTTATCTCACCTTGCAAACCCTACCCCAAATGACATCAGGGGTTTCAAGTTTTTTTGTTTCGCGTAAGCTCTTGCTTGGATTCATGGCTACAGGGCCCAACAAATTTTTGTGGCCTTTGAGCCAAGTTGTTGAGATGTAATTGGCACATGAATGCGACCATATTAACGGTTGCATCGTTGGGGACGGATGGTTGTATGTGTTGGTGTGATGTTTTGCATTGGGCACAACATGCCAGTGGTCAAGAGCTAGACACTCGGTGGTCTGTAACAATGCTGTGGGAGTGTAGGTGGCAGAGGGTTGCTAGTGCAGCACACGTAGCAAGCAAGGAAGCAGGAGGCACACTCATGACACCATAGATGGAACAAGCTTGATACCTAGAAGCTCAAAAGAAGATAACAAAGGTTAAGAGGGAGTAACAAGACAGCAGGGTATTAGTAGCCGGTTGACCGGGCCACCCATGCAAGATGCTCGACGTGGGGCCCGACCGCCATCCCGGGATCGAACCGGACCAGTCAGCAGCATGCCACCGGTGGTTACTCACACTCCGGAATAAACCGGGAGTGTGGTCCCATAGGATCAGTAACCCAACATCACACCTCATCAGTCTCACCTAAAACACGCATATCCAGAACACAATTGACCACATCCACTGCGAGGGTATGTGGAATCATGCCTCCCTGTAATGCTTTTTCCAACGTGTGCTAAGAAGAGACCAAGCACGTTATGCAGAAAAAGCAACTACTCTCTCAAGCGGAACCGAGCATGATGTTGTAGAAGTCACTCTTGCACTTGGCTCAGATGCCAATGGTGCATGGTCCATCATATGTGGCCCTTGAGCTTCACTTCAGTTTAGTCACCTATAGTGATACCATGCGTGTGTGTGATCGGAGTCAAGAGGTCACTTGCGTGCCTTACACCCATCACCAACACTTCTGCATGACCCACAGACGAATATTCTATACACACACGAGAGCAAGAACAAAACACGACCATGGAACTGGAAATTATGACCCACAAAGTGTATTCACATCAATCTAGGAAATCATGAGGACGCAACAGGCCAACACCATAGAGAGACGCCTTGAACATGCCACTGTCGAGAGCCTTGGTGACAGAATTTCCATGCTGTTGACGAGTATCAACCCAGACAACCTGAACCTTGTGTACAAAGTGATGCTCAATGTTGATTTGTTTTGTGCAAGAATGATGCATGCTCTCGTGCTTAACAATTATCTTGATGCTCTGGCTGTCACAATGTAGAGTGATGCAGTAGATGGGAACCCGCAGTTGTTGCAAGCAGAAAAAAAGCCACAAACTCTCACACGTACCTGTACCAAGTACCATGTATTTTACCTCACAGGAGCTCCGGACAACACACCCTACTTTTCACTCTTACAAGAGATGGAAGTCCCACCAACAAGGAAGATGTAACCACTACGGCTATGAGCATCGGTGTCATGCATCCAGTCACTATCTGTGTACCCATAAACAACCACCAAGGATTGTGCACGATAGCACTGTCCCACATGTATGGTGTAAAGCATATAGCGGACAACGCACAATGCAACCTCAAGATGTCTCTGGCAAGGCTTCTGGGAGAACAGGACTAAGAATTTGACCGAGAAGGCCACATCTGCCCGTGTGGTGGTCGTGAGATACATGAGAATCTCAATCACGATGAGGTGATCGGTGACATCGACTGTCTTCACAGGCTGTGATGGATCAGGAGACTTCAGCAGGAGCTGGCCTGTTGGGGTCATTTGCGTAGACGTGGTGGATGTGTTAGCCAACAAGGAGGCAAAGCGCCCTCCTAGGCTGCGTACATAGGCAGCCTCATGCACGTGTAGAGTGCGACGCAGGCAATCACGCTTAATCTTCATACCAAGGAACACATGAGCTAGGCCCAAGTCCTTCATCTTGTATGTCGACTACAAGAGGATCTTCATTGACTGGAAATTAGCAAGACTGAGGGAGGCAATGAGCACATCGTTGACGAAGACCAGATCGGCCACAAAGGGCTCCGAGAATTTGCTGAGAAAGAGTGTAGGATCTTCGGTGCTACGACAATAGCCGTCCCTCTCAAGAGTGGAGGAGATCTCTATGTTCCAGTAGCGTAGCAATTTCTTGAGCCCATACATGGCCTTGCGCAGTCGCCAGACCTTGTGTGTGCCATTGGTGAAGCCCAATGGTTGTATCATGTAGATCTCCTCAACGAGGCATCCATGCGGGAATCTGTCGTTGATGTCCATCTGCTTCAGTTAGCCACAAGGCTCAAAAGAGCGCGAGCAGTGGTGTACCACCCCACTGGAGCAAATTTCTCATCAAAACCAATCACAAGGATATGAGAGAACCCATTGGCTATAATCCAATCCTTCTGCCTATTGACCTTGCCATCAGGCTTTAGCTTTCTTCAAAGGACCTAGCGAGCTGAGACAACTTTGCGGCCCAGTGGGAGATCTACAAGCTCAAAGACAACATGTTCCTTGAGGGTACTCAAGTCTCCTCTTTCATGAATTTTCCCAAAGTTCAGGATCAGCTACCTCGCAAGCCTTCCAAACTGTGATAGGCTTTGGGGAAATAGTGGGAAGTCCACCTTTAGTAAAGCATACAGGGACATAGCCGGCAATAGAGGCCTCGAGGAAACTGTGGAACTCATTAGCAACAAGCGCATACCCAACTATAGAGTTAGGATGGACAACATAAACAGTGAGACCTAGTGCATCAAGTTTGGTGGGCCTGACAGAAGGGCCAACTGTAGAGGACAATGCATGGGAGCATATGTAGCGCTGAGAGGACTGAGCAGACTGAGAGACAGATTGCTGAGGAAGAGAGCAAAGCCTCCCTCCGCGTGTTTATGAATTAGGACTGACACTGGGGATCTGAGAATCAAGGAGTGACACTGGGGCATCCATAGATGCTACAATTTGTGGTGCGGACATAGGAGATAAGACATGAGTGGCATGTGGCGAGGACTCTGCCATAAATCATGCTGGAATAAAGGTAGGTACAATAACTACAACAGAGGACTCAGAGACTGGAGACGACGCTCCGGTTAATGAGCTAGGTAAGGGAGAATCACTGTCAATGGAAGGGACGGATGATGACTGAGAGGAAGGAGGAGGACCATCAGGGGGAGCCGTGCAAGCGGAGGAGGAAGAAGCTCCCCTGAGACTTGAGGTTGAGACAGAGCCATCCCCTCCAAGCAAACGGATTGAGGAGAGAGAAGAGGGAGATGCGATACAAGACAGATTGCGAGGAAAAACTTCCAGAAGAGATTGTCATGAGACTCAATGACCCGGGACCGGTCGGTGTCCCAGAAGCATCAAGTCTTAGACATAGCAGAGACACCAAAGAATGTGCAGAGATGCACATGGGGACTACGTTTGACGTTTTGAAGGTCCTCTGGGAGCTAAACGGCAACAACATAGTCCCAAAAATGAGCCAGATGCAAGTCTGTCCAATGAACAAGCCACCGCTCAAAAGGGGTGATACGATGAGGAAGAAGACCGTGAAGAACATGGATCCAGATCCTGGTCATGTAGGACATGGCCTCAAAAGAGAAGAGCGGGGGTAGCTCAAGAGGGTGCGGATATCATGAGCAAGGGTCTGGTTCTAACGTTTGGAGACGCCATTTTTCTGGGATGTGTAGGGAGCCGAGGCTCCATACACACTCCATGGGAGGAAAAGAAGCTAGCAATAAGTTCCATAAACTCCCGACCTCGGTCACAACAAAAGAATCGCAGACGATGACCTCAGGCAAGTTCAGCCTGGGACGCTAGGATTTAAGTTTCGAACACACGTCACTCTTTTGCCGGAGGGCAAAGACCTAGCGCATGCTGGAAAAGTCATTAGTGAGGCAAAGGAAGTAGCTACCAATCCCTCTTTAAGGCATAGTAAGGAAGGGGATCCATGACATCAGGATGCAAGAGGTCAAGGGGATGTGTGGTGTGAGACTCAGAAGTGGAGAATGGATATCGATGCATTTTTCCTTGAGCATAATCAAAGCAGTCGGTAGAGCAAGGTACAAGAAAGGTAGATGCATCAAGGCCATAAGCAGACACGTTACAAAGCAAGAAGTCAATGACAGCTATGTAAATGTGATAGCGGTGGCGGTGGCGGTTGGCGGTGTAGCAACTGCGCTTGTGCCAAGATAGGGAGTGTGCAATGTGAACAAGGACAACCGTGGCGGGTACTTACACAAAGGAGGGAACACAAAATAGGCGATCACAACATTTTCCTTGAAGCAAGATACGACCAGTGGTGTGATGCAAGACAGATGCAACGCCTTGGCTACAAAATAAGTCCATGCCTTGGTCATCGAGAGTTGTGACAGAGAGAAGAATCAACTCAAGAGAGGGTACATATAGCACGTCTAGTAGGAACAGCTCCCCCACAGGTCCAACCAACAGGAACAACCCAACACCATGAACGAGGAGGAGTTGGCCGAAGCCAGTGCAAACAAAGTGGACAGAGCCAACAAGACTCAATGAGATAAACGAGGGACATGAGGAGGTCATGTGGTGGGTGGCACTGGAGTCAAGGATCCAAAAGCCACCCGACACGCAAACAAACGTAAGAATATGACTGACAGTAGTGATGGCAGAGTGCGACGGGAGCTGCTGACCACAAGCAACGAGACAACAATGTATTGAAAAAGACTGCTAGTCCTCAATCCACGATGCATCAATAGGCGGACACCCCTGAACATGACCCAATGCAGAACCACGAAGAGCCCCATCCACAGCACACCCAAGTGACTCCAAGTCTGAATGTACACTGTCACCTCCTTGCTCACGGAGATAACGCTAGTGGGCGGCATGAAAGAGAGAGACAGAGAGAGAGAGAGATAGAGATAGAGAGAGAGAGAGAGAGAGAGAGAGAGAGAGAGCTATGTCCAACTGACGGTTGTCCTCGGGAGGGTAATGAGTGATGATGACACCAGACAACGGACGATGATGAGAGAAGGAAAGTGCGGCC
>SZWC01004030.1:0-26170 GCA_023375785.1 Penium margaritaceum | reverse complement strand
ACATACACACACACACACACACACACACACACACCCACACACACACACACACACACACACACACACATACACACACACCATACGCACAAAGGAAATGCTCACTCAACATTAGAGCATAACAGACTTGGATGAAGCAAGTAACTTCCAGGGTACGCACATCATCACAGAAAGGATTACACACAATCTCACACTGCATCAAGGACGGTATACATATACATATACATATACATATACATATACATATACATATACATATACATATACATATACATATACATATACATATACATATACATATACATATACATATACATATACATATACATATACATATACATATACATATAAATATGCATATACATATACATATACATATAAATATGCATATACATATAAATAAAAATGTACATGTACACATACATATAAATAAACATCTACATATGCATAAAAATATACATATACATATACATATACATAAACATGTACATATAAATATACATAAACATATACATATGAAGAAATATGTGTTTACGTACTTTCTACATGTTCAATTTGTTTTCATATTCTCTTCCTTGATTTGCATAAGTGCAATCTTTGGTGATATTATTGAAATTGTCGTCCGACGGAATTGTTTTCTCAATGTTTCATAGATGGTGGCATGCACGTAAGTTTGTTTTTTTTTGGATGTCGACCGACATAATTCGCCCAAACCTGATTAGGATTTCGGTGTCTAGTCGGGGTGTGTTATTGTGCGATCTATCATCGAGGTTTTATCCACATTTTTTCATTTTAGGTAGCTTTTTGAGGTGTTTTTTCTTTATTTATCAGGCTGGAGTGTATATTATTCATTCGCGTCGAGGACGTGAGCAATAAAATAACGCGTCCGTAGACAACCTCGAATCTGTGCCGTCCGGGGTCCTGTTTCACATTGACTCCGCGAAACAGCGTGATGGACATACGGGCATGGGCAGCTTTCGTTGTCCATGCTCGTACGTCCATCGCAATATCTTCTTTTTTATCTCTAGGAAAGGTGAAGGAAGCTCCATGTTCTAGTATGGTTGGCCTTTCCTTTTCTTTAAGAGACACCCTGTGAGCTAATAATACATGTATACAATGTCTAACCCGTCACATGTAAAAGTGGACAACAACGATGCGAGCCTGGACGGCAGACACGGCGGACCTGGTGTTCGGAACGATGTACGGAAGGTTCATATTGAAACTGATTTTCAGCAGAATGCGAGACAAAATATTATCGTCAACATGCCCCCACTTTTTAAAGTGGAGGCAAGACGGTAATAATATGTCATCCGTACTGGACGTCCTAGCCATAATTCTCCGGAGCACAAAAAGTGGGGACGACCTGGCCATGGCTTTCCGGAATCGGGGCGACCTAGCCATTTTTCTCAGAATGGGGGCGTCTGAGACATGCCGGAGCGAGAATGGGGGCGACTTACAAAGTTTCCCTGAAAATAGGTCTATTTTCTGATTGGCTGGTTATCTGAGTAACAAGCTCTACAGAGCTGGGGGGAAGCTAGAACTTGGAGGTGTCTCCCATTGTCGCTCATTATTCATTCCCAATCAGTCACTTGCAGTGTTCAGCTGCTTTCTGGCGCTAACACTAGCGCTCGCATTTATGAGTAACAAACCCAGAGCACTCTAGAGCGACAAACTCAGACTTAGACTCTAGAGCGACAGACTGATGGGGCAGCAGACTAAGCAACAAGCGTGGAAGCCCGCACGCTGCATCAACATCGCTACTGCCCCAACCTGCGCTCTAGCACAGTTTCTAGTGCGTGAGTATGTGCCACGCTGCTACCGGGTCAGGGAGTGCGCGAGTGGTGAGTTTGCCGAGGAAGGCTCAAGGACGAGACGTGCAGCTGGAGGGGCCATAGGGACACGGGCACGCACAGCGCGACGGGCGTCATAGACCTGGTCGGCCTGGGTGGAGTCAAAGGGCAGGACATAGTAGGGCCATAAACCCTCGCCCTGTGCCCAGATCCGGAAGTTGTGCTCCCAGCTCCAGAAATGGTTGCTAGCCTGAAGCGACGATGGCGGGGTTTTGAAGTTCTTTGGCCTGCGGCCGGCACCCAGAGTGGGGCCTAGGACTGACGTGACCGTCTGCTGTTGGCCCAAGGTGTGTTGTTGCGCCAGGTATTGCGTGGAATAGGAGACCGCAGGGCTTGCATACCCGGATGGAACAAACGGTGCTTGCTGAAGTTGCTGTAGCTGCTGCAGCGGCTGCTGCTGCTGCTACTACGGCGGCGGCTGCTGATGTTGCTACTGCGGCTGCTGTTGCGGCGGCGGTGTCGGCAGCTGCAGTGCCGCTAGCTGCTATGTCAGCATTACGAGCTCCTGGCACAAAGCGACGAGCGGATCTGTCAAGCCAGCATGACCTACGACAAAGCGTGCAGAGTATTGGTGCTACTATTGTTGCTACTACTGCTACTGCTGTTGTTGCTGCTGTTGCTGCTGCTGCTGGTGCTGCTCCAGTGGTTGCTGCTGCTGTGGCTACTGTTGCTACTGCTGCTGTCGTGGCTGCTGCTGCTACTGCTGCTTCTTTTGCTGCTGCTGCTGCTGCCGTTATTTTTCCTATTGCAGTGGAAGCAGCTGCTGCTGCTACTACTGTTGCAAGTACTGCAGCTGTTGCAGGAAGGGGGGTCCTCTAACAGAGGAGGATCCCTCTTCGTTCTCTGCCATGATTCCCCTCCTTGTAAACTTTTTTTTGTACTGCTAATGTCACTAGTGATGTCAGCAGTGACATCAGCCTAGGATGGCTGTAGTTAGCAGTTGCTGTTGCGTTATCTGCAGGATTGTTGTAATTTTTTTTCGTTCATGACGTTAGCAGTGATGTCAGCAGTGACGTCAGCTAAGGAAGGCTGACATCAGCAGCAGCTATTGCTGGAGCCGCTGCTGTATCAGCTGCAGGGCAGCTGTTGCTGCTGCTACAACTACTGCTACTACCGTTGTTGCTGCTGTCGCTGCTACTGCTGCTTCTGGTCTGCTATTGCAGCAGCTACTACTGCTGCTGCTGTTGCTGATACTACTGCAGTTGTTGTGGCAGCAGCGACTGTTGCTACTACTGCAACTACTATTGCTGCTGATGCTGTTGCCGCTGCGGCTACTGTTGCAACAGTAGTTGCTGCTGCTACTACTGCTGCGGCTCACCTGCTACGTGCTGTTGCGGCTGTTGTGGTTGCTGCAGCGGCTGTGGTGGTGGCTGCAGCCGCTGTGGTTACTATTCCCCCATTTTTTTTCTCTTCGCTTGCAAAGCGAGCTCGCTGCTCGCTGTGAGCAGTGAGCTGTGAGCAGGGAGCTCACTGCCTCCTGCTTGTTACTCGTTGCTCGCTGCGATCAGCGAGATCGCTGCTTTTAGCTCGCTGCTCGCTTAGATCAACTGCAGCTGTTACTACTGGCTGCTGCCAGCTGCTGCTGCCTGCTCCTCGCTACTGCTGCTGCTGCAGCCGGCTGCTGTTGCTGCTTGCCGGTACTACTGCTGCTGCTGCTGCGAGCTACCGCTACTGCTCTTGCAAGCTACTGCTGCTGGCTCTTGCTGCTGCTTGTGGCTACGGGCTGCTGTTGTTGCCATCTGCTGCTGCTGTCGGCTGCTGCTGGCTGCTGCTACCACTGCTCGCTGTTGCTGCAAGCTGCTGCTACTGCTGCAGGCTGTTGCTGCTGCTGCCAGTCACTGCACCTTGATGACGTCGCCACGTGCGTCGTCGCCAGCAGGTGCTTGACGCGACCTGCCGCTCACCTCCTCGTGCCACGCGTGGGGGTCAGTGCTGCCGGAAAAAGTCCGGCAGCATTTCCCCTGGCCCAGTGGCCGTGGGAAAAAATCTGACGCCGCCACCAAGCAGATCGATGCTGCCAGAAAAAATCCGGCAGCATTTTGCCTGCACTGGCATGTATGGGGGTCCGCCGGTGTAGTCAGGCACCTGTACGCCAGTCGTCTGCTGTTGCTGCTATGATACCAAGCTGGAAACTATGCTAGAGCACAGGTTGGGGCAGTAGCATTGTTGATGCAGCGTGCGGGCCTCCACGCTCGTTGCTTAGTCTGTTGCACCCTCAGTCTGCCGCTCTAGAGTCTAAGTCTGAGTGCTCTAGGTTTGTTACTCATAAATGCGCGCGCCAGTGTTTGCGCCAGAAAGCAGCTGAAAACTGGAAGTGACTGATTAAGAATGACGAATGAGCAACAATGGGAGACCCCTCCAACTTCTAGCTCCCCCCCAGCTCTGTAGAGCTTGTTACTCAGCTAACCAGCCAATCAGAAAATATACCTATTTTTTGGCAGGCAGGGTTTTCTCGGTAAGCCTTGCCAGACGGCCGACAACCCAAAACACGGATGTCGTCCGTTTTGCCTGAAAACTGGACCATACCATAATACGCATTCTGCAAACACAGTCGTGCGGTCAGAATCAGCTAGAAAAACAACACTGAGGAGTTATGGCTGCCTAAACCCAGGCAACGTCTACGCTAATCCCCTATACCAACAGTGCCAGAAAATCATGAAACTTGGACCCTAGGCATGACATAACACTGCGAATGTAGCAGCACAGTCAAACACGGTGCTGGATATGTGCAGACAGCATGTGTAGCAAGAGTGCCTTTCGGCGGCACGACTGTAGAGGAGGTCTGCCGATGGAGGTGAGCCCAAAGGAGGGAGGAGGTTCCAGCAAACTGCATGCATGCCTTAGCGTGTATCAGCTCCACCGGGCGACACTCCATCAGCGTTGCATCTCGCCGTCATTCATCTACACGCCGATGTACACAAGCCAGGAGGACACAACAGAGTACAAGTGAGAGATGTGAGACAAAAACCAACACCTTGATGCTTTCCAGTGGTGCCCCCTTCCGCTGCTCTCACTCAGAGATAAATTGTGCGCTGAGGAGTTTGCGCCAGAAAGGCAGTGGAAACTGAACAGATTTGATTAGTAATTGAGAATGAACAGCAATGGGAGACCCCTCCAAGTTCTAGCTCCCCCCCAGTGCTGTAGAGCTTGTTACTCAGCTTTAGAGCCAATCAGAAAAATAACCTACTTTCTGGCTGGCAGGGTTTGCTCGGTGAGCCCTGCCAGACAGCCGAGAGCCCAATACCCGGGCGTCGTCCGTTTTGCTTGAAAACTGGACCATACCATAATACTGATGCTGTAAACGCAGTCGTGCAGTCAGAATCATCTAGAAAAATAGCAAAGAGGAGTTATGGCTGCCTAGACTCAGGGAGCGTCTACACTAGTCCTCAGTAACAACAGTGCGAGATCAACATGAAACTTGGACCCTACGCAGAACATAACGCTGCAGACGCAATGGTTTAGTCAGATCCAGCACTGGATGCATGTAGACAGCATCTGCAGTGGCAGTGACCGCCGGCGGCATGACTGCCGAGGAGGCTTGCCGATGGAGCTGAGCAGGTAGACCATCGGAGGGAGAAGGCTCCAACAAACTGCGTGTAGGCCTCAGCATGCGTCGGCTCCACCAGAAGACGCTCTAGCAGCATCGTCTCTCACTGTCAGTCATCTGCACGCCGATGTACACAAACCGGGAGGACATAACAGAGCACAATGAGACATGCACGAAAACCAACACTCCCCCATGACTCACAGGCGTAGTGCACATGGACGGGCAGCGACACATCCAACAGACAGACTCTCCGAGGACAGGTAGAGACACAGGCAGGCGTAAAGAGTGTAGCACACGGACACGCACTGACCACACTCATAGCCTTCTTGAAAGATTCGCGCTTCAGTGCCTTGGTCAAGAAGTCAGCCAGCTGCCGTCATGCAACAACGGCTGCAGGCTTTCTTGACCAAGGCACTGAATTGCCTTCATGCAACAATGAACGCACATAGTGATTCTCAACATTGATGTGCTTTGTGTGTGTGTGATGCACGCCGTCATCTTCGGCAATGATCATGGCACTCTCATTGTCACAGTGCAACGTGATGGACGTGGCTGACTAACGTAGCTCGAACAACAGGCGACGCAACCACACGCTCTCATATACACCAAAACCAAGGGCTACATACTCAGCCTCAGCAGTGCTGCGTTCAATGCAACCTTGCTTGCTATTATGCCAGGAAACAGCCGTGCCGCCAAAAAGAAAGATCTAGCCAGTATGGCTCTTACCGTCCGGACTGCCGGCCCAGTCACTGTGGGTATAGTCCTCCGCAACAACGGACAGTTGTCGATGGAACATGAGGCCTCACCATGGGGTTGAGACAACATAACGCAGTACTCGAATCGCGACCTCAAAGTGCCACCTCGAGTTCTAGCCACCAGGCTAGAACTCAGTTCTAGCGTGGTGGACGTGTAGGATGCCCTCGGAGCGATCATGCTCGAGCTCCATGCTTAGGAAGACTCGAGCAGACCCGAGGTCCTTCATCTGGAAGGCGATGTGCAACAGGTCCTGGATACGCTGAATGGCAGATGTGTCCGACGACACGATGAGGAGGTCGTAGACTAGGAGAGCGGCGAAGGGCTGGCCTCTTGTGCTGATGAATAGTGTGGGGTCGGCAGTGCTACGAAGGAGGCCGCCGCGGAGAAGCGTGCAACTGATCGACTGGTTCCAGCACCAAGGCGACTGCTTCAAGCCATAAAGGGCCTTCCGTAGCCGCCAGACCTTGCCAGTGTCATCGTCAAAGCCTGGAGGCTGCACCATGTAGAGCTCCTCGCCCTTCAGCGAGCCATGGAGAAAAGCGTTGCTCACATCCATCTCATGCAGCTCCCACCCGTGCTGGAAAACCAGGATGAAGAGCGCCCGACTAGTGGAAAACCAGCAAACTGGGGCAAAGATGTGGTTGTAATCGATCCCAGGGACGTGGGAAAACCCCTTGGTTGTAAGGCGTGCCTTGAACTTGTCCAAGGACCCGTACGGCTTCCATTTACGCCGGAAGACCCATTTGGTACCGATGGCCTTCCGGTCTGAAGGGAGATCGACGACGTCGTACACGTGGTGCTACCGGATAGCAGCAAGCTCGTCGGCACACGCAACATCCCATTGCACGGCCTTGGAGGAAGCAAGAGCCTCGCGTAGGGTGGTTGGGTCCTCCGAGCATGCTGTGGAGCGGACTGCGAGGGCGTGTGCGTCTCGAGCCCCGGGTAGGATGTGCGTGATTGCGGCCGTGAAGGCATGCCGGTGCTCTTGATGGAGCATGGTGTAGCGAAGTGCAGAGCCCGGGTGGAGGTCTACAATGATGGCCAAAGTGGTTAGGCCGAGGGCCTTGGTGCTAGGGTCTCCACTCACGACCGTAGGGGTAGACAAGACATGTGGGGCGACGGGGGGCTGAGGCACCAAAGGGCGCGGTGAGACGGTCTGCACCGTCACTGACGGCCTGGGTCGGAGGCTTCCGCCGGGGCCACGCGTGTAGCGTGGCAGGGCAGGAGACGGCACAGAGGGGGCAGCCAGGAGCGAGTACGAGGGGCTAACAGAGGCGGACGGGGCTGTTAGCCAGGAGGGACCAGCGGGCGCGGACGGAGCTACCAGCCCGGAGGGACCAGCGGACACTGATGGGGCTACCGGCCCGGAGGGACGAGCGGAAGCACACAGGGTTGCCGGCCCGGAGGGACCAGCGGAGGCGGACGGGGCTCCTGGCCCGGAGGGGCTAGTGGATGCGGGAGGAGCTGCTGGCCCGGAGGGACCAGCGGACACGGACGAGGCTGCCGCCCCATAGGGACCAGCGGACGCAGACGGGGTTGCCGGCTCGTGGGGACCAACGGACACGACTGGGACTGCTGGCCCGGAGGGATCCGCGGACGCAAGCAATGTGCCACCGCCACGAAGCAGCAGGAGAGAGGACAGAATCACCATTCCCCAACACAATGGGGGGACATCAACGAGTTGGAGTGAACGAGGTCACAAGGAAATAACTCCTCAAAGAAGAGAAAATTACATGACTCGATGATGCAGTGCCGGGAGGGATCCCAGAAGCGCCAGGCTTTGGAATGATGGGAGACACTGACAAAAGTCCATGGACGCCCTCGGGGGACGAGCTTTCTGCCCTACTATGGGACAGACACACAATGGCCACACAACCCCAAAAGCAAGCAGGGCGCAGGTCAGCCCACTGACCGTACCAGTGCTGGTACGGCATGGACTAACAAGGAAGGAGTCCGTGGGGAATCCGATTCCAGGCCCACGTCATGTAGGCTATGGCTTCGAAGTAGAAGCCGTTGGAGAGGCCAGACTCGACCCGCATGGTGCAGACGACGTCGGCCATGGTGCGGTTCCACCACTCGGAAACATCATTCTCGGCTGGCGTGTAAGGCGCCGATGTCTCATGATGGATGCCGTGGGAGGCGAGGAAGGGCGTGGTCTCTCCCATGTATTCGCCACCTTGATAAGAGCGGAAGCGGCAAAGAGAGCGACCACTCCTGCTCCACACAGACAAGCTGGTTCCAAATGGTGGGAGCAACATCACTCTTCTGCCTTCGGCAGAAGACCCAGCGGTAATGAGAGCAGTCTTTAGTGAGGGTGAGAACGTAGCGCCCATGCTCCCCGACGGACTCTGTAGGAAGAGGACCTAAGACATCGGAGTGGACCAAGTCCAGAGGGACGGACGCACAGGAGGAGGATAGAGGGTAAGGGGTCCGGTGCATCTTGCCCTGGGCGCAGTCAATGCACTCAGTGGGGCACGACCAGGGAAGGGGGCCGGGTCAAGGCCCTTGGCCAGCTGGGTGCGGAGCATGCCATCTACGGTAGTAGAGTGGACGTGACAGATGCGGCGGTGCAAGAGGCGTGTGTGCTGTGGTGAGAGCGTGCTGGTGACAAACACATGGCCTGTGGCGGGCGACGGGGAGAGGACGGAGGGAAGGGAGGAAAAATGAGGCACGTGCCACAGGTTGCCACGGGCTGTGGCGTGTAGAATGACAAGACCGGACAGACGTAACGACACAGTGCCAATGCCATGCGAGTGTAGGATGTCCATGCTCTTGTGGTCAAGGGCATTGAAGGACAGTAGAATGAGCTTAAGACCTAGGATAAGGAGGACATCGGTCACAAAGATATCCCTGGCATGATTGTGGAAACGAATGACGCCGATGCCACGAACAGGTAACACCTGTCCGGAGCCCAACCTGACACCGAACCCATTGCCAATGGGACCAAGCACACTAAAGGCATCGCGAAAGGCCATCATGTGATGCATGGCCCGGGAATCGATCATCCAAGTCTTGGTAGGGTCCAAGACTGGAGTCGCCAAATCGCTAACAGTCACAAGGCAGCAAGCAAGAGACGTGGATGCGGTGGACGGAGGTACGAATCAATACTGCTAATCATTAAGCCAGGCGATGTCGTCGTAGAGAGGGGCACGAGAGGAGGACACAAGAGATCGAAACATACAAAAAAGCAGGACACGGCCGCATCTCAATCTCAGTCATGCAGGACAGGGTAGGGCAGGCGAGCAGGAGGTGACACAACTTGCACTCCCCTTGGAGGGAGGGCGAGGGAGGTCGAGGTCGAGCGCGATGAACTGCTCCAACTGATGCTCACGTTTGGAGGGCCCGGGAGCGTAGACCAAATGCGGTGTGACAGCGCCAGAGCCCGAAAGGGAGGAGGGCTGCACCAATGATGGAAAGGGAGGCACCGACGGTTGCAGATGGTACTACTGCAGAGCTGGCGGCGGTGGCGCCGGTGTGGCTATCGGGGGAGTGGAGCTGCCGGACGGGGTGGAGGCATCAGGGCCAGCGATAGCTACGGCAGCAGAGGCGAGACGGCGCTCGCACTGGCGGCACATGGTGGAGATGACGCGCGCCTCGTCTGTCAAGAGTGGGCAAGTATACCACCCGTGTCCTGGCTGGCCACAGTTGTGGCAGACTGACCCGCCACCACTAGACCCAGTCGGCTGCTGCTGTTGGCCCTTGTCCTTCTTGCCCTTGCGCTTCTTCTTCCCTGGTGACGAGGAGCTGGTGGATGTAGCTGCTACGAGGGAGGCGACAGCCATGGAGGCAACGACAGGGGAGGCGACCGCCTTCGTGCGCTAGATGCGCGACTCCAGACGAGCCCCCTCAAACCTGAGAAATAGCTCGTAAACCGAAGGCATGAGGGTACCCTGGGCCGCCATCGTGGTGAGGACGTCCTGGGTGTAATGGACAAAGACGTCGGTGAACGCGTCGGTGGCACCACGCTTGATGGTCAGGAGCGCAGCCAGAGGGGGTGGAGCAGAGTCACCCAGGCGACGGAGGATGTCCTCCACCCGGTGCCAATGGGAGGTGAGAGTCTCATTCTCCCCCATGTGCATGGAGTTGAACTCCCTGTCAAAAACTGGGGTGCAGTTCCAATGTGGCCCGAGTAACAAACTGTATTACTGGGTTTCGGACTCTGAGCCAGGATTTTGGCCAAGTTCCTAAGTAACAGAACTGCACTCCTGAAATCCAGCGGATCATCCACCGGACGCCTCGGCAGTCCTTCCGTAGAAAAATCCCCAGATGGCATTTTGTTACTCGTTCCGGTCAATAATTCACCGACAGTCGAACCGCGGCCAGTTCCCAGAGCTGCCGCGCACACCCCAGCTTTGAAAGCCCATATCTCCCTCGTTACTAGTCCGATTCCGGTGAAACAACTTCCACCGGATTCAGAGACTCATCACATTTCAGGGGCAATCCTCCATTTTAGGATCCGAGGAATCCTTGGGTCACCAGATCCAACGGCAGGGAATTTCCTCTCTCTGGCGGCTCGTCGGTGCCTCCCGGCGCCGCACTTGGGCATGCAGAGGGACTGGCGCCTCAACACTCCTGGAGCACATGGCTGGTCTCAGCCTTGCTGGACAGGAAATGAGGACGCATGAGGACGTGTCACGCGGCTGTAGGGTCTGGAGTCCCGCCAGTAGTGAAGTATCCAAGGAAAGGCTCGATGGCGAGGCGTGACGCTGGAGGGGCGACCGAGACAAGAGCACGTATGGTGCGACCAACATCATGTAGCTGGTCAGCCTGGGAGGGGTCATACGGGAGAGTAGAGAACGGCCACAGGCCCCCGTCCTCTGCCCAGATGCGGAAGCTGAGCTACCAACTCAGGAACTGCTCACTGGCCTAGAGCGGTAGGGGCAGGGTCTCAAAGTCCTTTAGACTACGGTCGGCACCCAGAGCGGAGCCAAGGACTAAAGTTACCGTTTTCCGCTTGCGTTGGGTCTGCTGCTGCACTAGGTAATCCGTGGCTCTAGAAACAGCGGGGCTAGTGTGCCCAGGAGGAAGGAAGGATGGCGGGATGCTAGCGTGGCTCTGTGGTGTCAGCGGCTGCTATGCTGCAAGTTGTTATGTAAGTGCGGCAAGCTGCTCGCAAATGACAGCGAGGGGGTCTGACGAGCCGACGACGAAGCCTGTGGGTTGCTGCTGGTGCAGCAATGAGACTGATACGTTGCTGCTGATGTCAAAAACAGTCTGTTGTGGCTGACATCAGTAGAAGGGTGTTGCCGACCTTGTGGCCACCATGCTTCTACTGCTGTTTGCTGTAGCTGTTGCGACCGATGTTTCTAGAGCTGCGACTGTTGTGGCTGTTGCGGCTGTTATGGCTGCCGTGCCTTCTGTGACTGTTGCGGCTCGTCGGGGTAGCTGTGGCTGCTACAACTGCATGGCTGATATGGCTGCGTAGATGTTGCGGCTGCTACGGCTGCGCGGCAGTTGTAGCTGCTGCGGCTGTGCGGTTGCATGGCTGTGTAGTAGTTGCGCGGCTGTGTGGCTGCATTACTGTGTGGCCGCGTGGCCGCATGGCTGCTAGGCTATGTGGCTGTGTGGCCGCATGGCTGCGTGGCTACGTGGCTGCATGCCTGCGTGGCTGTGTGGCCGCGTGGCTGCACGACTGGGTGGTTGCATAGCTGCATGTTGCACAGCTGTTGGGCTGGCTGCGCAGCTACTACGGTGGCTGTTGCACGGCTATGACAGCCGTTGTACAGCAGTGGTTGCTGTTGTGGCTGCTACGGCTGAGGTCGCAGCTCTGCAATGCAGATCTGTGCTGTGGCTACTGCTGCTGTGGCTACAAAGAGGGAGGGATGGCGGGAGAGGTCACTCCCCTTGTCTGTGGCGTAGTCGCTGCGTGTGTCGGTGCCGTCATGGCGTCGCCCGTCATGTTTCTGGCCACGAGTCCGCCAACCTACCGTCGTCGTGGGGTCAATGCTGCCAGAAAAAAATTGGCAGCATTTCCCCCGCTTCAGGAGTATTTTGACGATGCCACCCGGCGAGGCTAACTCTTCCAAAAAAATCCGGCAGAGTTTCCCCTATACGAGTGCCCTATGGGACCTCGGCGTAGGCTGGGACCTATACGCCTTGTTGTTGCGCAGATCTTCTGCTTTTTTTGTGCTCTGGCTCCGATACCAAGCTAGAAATCTAGACTAGAGCAGCGTGTTGAGGCTGCAACATCGCTAGAGTAGGCATGGCCCCACGCTCGTTGCTTTGCACTATTGTCCCCTTCCGCTACTATGAGTCTGTGAGAGAGAAACTGCGTGCTGAGGAGTTAGAGCCAGAAAGGCAATGAAAACTAAAAAAACTGATTAGCAACTGAGAATGAATAGCAATGGGAGATCCCTCCAAGTTCTAGCTCCCCCCGAGCTCTATAGAGCTTGTTACTCAGCTTTCTAGCCAATCGGAAATGACCTTTTTTTTTTCTTGGTGAGCCTTGCCAGACAGCCGACAGCCCAAAACCCGGGCATCGTCTGTTTTACCTAAAAACTTGACCATACCATAGTACCAACGCTTTGAATGCAGTTGTGTGGTTAGAATCATCTAGAAAAATAGCAGAGAGGAATTATAGCCGGCTAGACCCAGGCAGCGTCTACACTAGTCCACAGAAACAACAGTGCCGGATCAACATGAAACTTGGACCCTAAGCAAAACATAATGCTACATACGCAATGGTTTAGTCACATCCAGCACTAGATGCATGTAGACAGCATCTGCAGAGGAAGTGACCGCCGGCGGCATGACTGTCGAGGAGGCCTTCCAATGGAGCTAAGCACGTCGAGCATCGGAGGGAGGAGGCTCCAACAAACTACGTGTAGGCCTCAGCATGCATCGGCTCCACCGGACAATACTCCAGCAGCGTCGTGTCTTTCCATTAATCATCTGCATGCTGATGTATACAAGCCAGGATGACACAACAAAGCACAATGAGAGATACGCAAAAACCAACAGGTATGTCACCCGCCGTATGCCACGGCAGGTATTTATATTGTGTACTTGTCAGTTGTCATTCTCTCTCTACAATTATATTCAATTTGAGCTTCCTGGCACTCTGTACATTTCCCTACCCAGACCCTTGTAGTTTTTTGCATGACTTGTGACTGTCATCACACACTAACTCAGCGTTGACGCCTACTTGAGTGGCAAGCGGTTAGGAAGGTTCCAGGAATTTTCTTATGGTATCAGAGCAAACGAGTCACAACTCATTGTGCCGTGCAGCAGAGACGCAAGAGCAGCAAAAGCAATGAGTGGCAGCAGCGGTAGCCACCTATAGCGGCAGTAGTAGATCCTGGAAGGACCCATCACGACTACCTTGCAGCGGAGCGGTGGAAGCAAAAAAGACAGCAGCAGTAGCCACAAGCAACAACAGCCGTATCAGCAGCAGCGGTGAGAAGCTCCCGCAATGGGAGCGGCTACGAGCAACATCCTCAGTAGTAGTAGCAGCAGCAGTGGTAGTCGCAACAATAGCAGCGATGGCAACGAGCAAGCGCAACAGCAGCGGTAGTAGCGAGTAGCTACAGCAGCAGCCGCAGAGGGGACCAGCATTAGCAACAGCCACAGCAGCAGCGGCGGCGGTGAATAACTACAGAAGCAGCGATGGTGGACAGCAGCCACATCAGCAATAGAAGCGGCGGCGAAAAGCTACACCCGTAGAGGTGCAGGAAAATAGCATCAGTAGTAACAGCTGTAGCAGCAGCGGTGGAGGCTAGTAGTTGCAATGTAGAGCGGCGGAGGGCAGCAGCCATAGAAATAGCCAGAGCAGCAACGGCTGTCATAAGCCGCTACAATAGTAGTGGCGGCAAGTAACAGGCTCAATAGCACTAGAAGTAGTAGCAGCGATGAGTGGCTATTATAGAAAAACCAACAGACAACAGCCACAACAGCATGCAACAGCAACGTGCAGCAGCAGTGTTAGCACCGCCTCATAACAGCCGCAACAGCACCGCGCGACAGTAGCAGCAGCGGCGGCGGCGGTGAGGAGCAGCTGGAGCGTGCGGTTGTAACTGGTCACGCCCACAGCAATAGCACCAGCCGCGTGGGTAGCAATGGCAGCCGCAGCGGCAGTAGCCACTGGTGACTCTTGCTTGTAGCGCAAAGTTGCCTTGCAACTTCGCACTACAAGTTGGCCCACTGTTGGGGGAGCTCGCCGTGGGAGTTCGCCGATCGGCGAGCGCTCCGATTGAAGAGCTCGTCCAATCGACAAGCTCGCCGCGAGGGTCGAGCCAGCCAACCAACAAAAAGAAGAGGACAGGGAGGGTCCTCGAGTGGGGGACACTTGAGAAACACCCCGAGAAGGGATACTCCACCGAGCATGCACCGAGCATTCGGTGAACCAAAAAGAATTCAGGGACGTCGATTGTAGTAGTAGCAAAAATTGCGTGAGATGCGATATTAGGAGCAGCAACAAATAGGTGGCCGGGGGTCACAGCCGTCGGTTGGTGATGGTGACTGGTGTAGTAGTAGTAGCCGTAGCCGCAACGACACCACCAACAGCATTACCAGCCGCTGGAAATGTGCCGGGGACCACCACCGTAGGCAGCAACGACAGCAGCACCAGCACCAAAGGCGACTTGAGATCGCATATTACGTTATTCGTGCGATAACAGCATAGCAATCGCGTAGCAGTCGCATAGCAACACACCACCAATGTGGTGGTGGCCGTCCTTGTGAGAGAATGTGCTTCGATCACCAATCTTCCCGTGTGGCCTTGTGCCAGCGGGAGAAAGTGCCCTGTGCACTCACCCACGCCAAGCTCTGGATATGAGCATACTGGCATGGCACGGAGCGCAGCCGGTGCCATGGTTGGCGCCAGTACTGCGTGCGTGGCAGGCACTGTGTCCACAGTGGCAGTTGCAGCAGTGGCACACGCCTCAGGCGTCTAACGAATTTGCCTGCTACTACTATGGCGATCGGTACCATGGCTGGCGCTAGTGTTGCAAGCGCCGTGCCGGGTAGTGACCACCCTGGATACGGTCCCGTCCTTCTTCTTCACCATCCGACTCAGAGATATTGTCATCCAATACCGTGGCACCCCTCAGTGGAGCTATAGCGGTGTTGAACTCCGAGCTCAAGGGTCCAGAGCACATGGTACAATAGCTCACTCACCATGTGGTCTTTGAGCGGGCCGTTGCCACCATGCCACTGCAGAAACCCCCATCTTCCTCCTCACCATCCTTACCTCCAACAGTGTCGTCATCTAACAGTGCCACGCCTCCTGACCTCAGCTCCACATCTGACATCATCTGCTCTCTCCTGGAGTCAGTTGGAGTCATCCGGATCTCTCACCCCTCTTCTTCTGTGGTAGTCCCTTTAGCTTGCGCTCGTCGCACTCGCACTGGGCACGCGAGGCAGCAGATGGCAGTATCAATAGTCGCAGGCAGTATCAATAGTAGCAGACAGGAGGGAGCACCAGTATCAATAGTCGCAGACATTATCGCGGTGCTGACCTCTCATCCTCGGTCGGAGGGCTAGTGTGGCATCCCTTCGTAACTTCTCCTGGTGTATTAGTCAAGGGGGAGATGGATTGTTTGCCAATGACCACCGGAGAGTGTAGGAGGGATGCGACGGATGCCCAAGCTGTGGAGGAGGACTGTTCATGTGAGGAGGAGTGGTCCGACGCTGAGTTAGCGGCAGAGATCGATTTGGAGATTGCACCGGACCTGGCAGAGGGATTCGGAGAGGTAGTAGAGACCATTGATGACCTGGCGACGATCGAGGTGATAGCAACGTCTATGGAGGTGGCAGGGATTGAAGTAGAGATACCCCCCTTGTCCCCAATCGCGGGGTTGGTGCACCATCCCCTCTTGGTTTCTGCTAGTCCTTTGGCCGGTGGGGTGGTAGAGTGCTCGTGGACGACCACAGGACACCACAGGATGGATGTGACGGATAGTGCTGGGCACCGGGAGCATGTGGCCGACCGCCAGGAGGAGGCAGACGTCCTCTATGAGGACGAGTTGTCTGATGTGGAGTGGTCAGACGTAGAGTCAGAGGCAGACATGAAGGCCCAATGCGCTGTTATATTTGCAACATCCATAGCATGAGCGCGGGATGGTCCCTGGATGACCGTAGACGTCCGCATGTGCAACATGTTGGCAGTGTCAGATGAGCTTGCACGAGTCACCCTTGCAGGTGTGGCTGTCATGGAGAGCGCAGGACGAGCTGCACACCTCCGGCTCATGGCTGCATTGACCACCACAGCGGTTTCAACCGATGACGTTATTATGGACATTCGAGCTACAGTTCTCGTGCACGAGTGCCTCCATTCCGTACTGGACGCACAAGAGGCACTCATGGCTCTAGTGGAGGTGAATGTGCAGGATTTTGTGGCCGAGCTCTAGAATGTCAGTAGCCGTTGGGACACCACGGTTGTTCAAGCACGACAGGCTGTCAACGAGTGCATGGAGGATGTGAAAACACATCTCGAGGCAGCTGAGGGGTTTCCACAGGGTGCACGTTTGCGACGGGCAGACCTCCAGTAGTAGGTGGATGATGGGCTGTGCACTAGGGGTCGGGAGGAGCACCACAACACTGATCGTACCTTAAATGACCGCGCCGATACCGGAGATGCAGATGTAGCTACAGATGCCGAAGTCTGGCCAGCTGCTGACGGCCGAGCGACAAGTGTGTCAGTAGCAGCCAGTGCCTTCGGAGCAGCCGTTCCTATAGCCCCACACAATTTACGTGGCGACTCATTGTCTGGTGCCCACGCCCCGCCAGCAGCTCGTGGCCAGGCGGCACTTGAGTTGACGACTGACACAGAGGATGTCGACTTCTGCAAAGAGTAGGTGAAGCTACACTCCTTCCTATACGACGAGGCCGCGAGGTTGGAGGAGGTCATGGCTTGCACCAAAGTACACGTGGCAGAGGTCCACCTTCAGGTCCGTGTTGCGACTGATCTCTTGCATGCCATAGATGCAGCTGGCCGGTCGGCTGCCGTGTGAGAGCTCATCGAGCTGCACATGCGCCTCGACGCTGCGGAGGCCGCGAGGCGATGTGCAGCTCAACAATTGGAGGCCATATAGTAGGTGATTATTTTGGAGGGGACCCTCAGCGCTGCACTTGTTGCAGCAATAGGTGACGAAAGCAGTGACCACGATGACGACAGGGATGACGACAACAGCGACAATGGTACTGCAGGGCGAGGCTATGTGCGAGCACGTCCCACCAACATCGTCATCACCCTTGCTATTGCTCTGAAGGGGTATGTGGCCATGGGAGAGTCGTGCTCCATCCTCAGGGATTGTATTGGACGCAGCCATTAGGTGTACTTGTGGTGTCAAGCTTTGCATCTCATGGGAAGTGTTGGTGTGTGGGCTTCGGCATAACACTCTTATGAGGGCTGTGTGGTTAGTTTGGGACTGACACGATGCTCTCGTCAAGGTGATGCTGGTCGTGACCAATGCACCTGGTGAGTTGTACTGGTGTGACGTGGATACCCATTGCCTCCATGTGTTATGTATGCTCCATGCATGCGAGCAGGTGTGGTCGAGACCCGGACACCCAGAGACATTTTCCGGGGTCACGAGGAGACCTTGTTGCTCTGTACCCCTTGCATGATGTTTGGCACATGGGTGTGTGATTGACTTCTTGCATGGTCGAGAGCCAGGCACTTGGGTTGCACCACTGTCACGAGGATACCTTGTGATGTGGTTGGTGTTTACGAAGGACATTGAGCGTAGTCCCTCTACGAGGAGGTTCCTATGTAAGTGTGCTTGATTGGTTCTCACCATGCTTGGTTTTGTGAGTGATTCTTCTCAACCTTCACTTGGTCATTATTGTGATGAAGGTTGTGTCAGTTAGGGGGAGTGTTGGTTTGTGTGGCTTCCACCCGTCACGACCGACGACCATGGTGACTACTCGTATACCCCATATGGCTGGTGTGAAGTAGCAGTATTGGAAAGCACGACGACAATGTAAGGATCCCGAGACGTCTTCAGCACCTACAACATGACCATTGTTATGCAAGTCCCTGATGCGGACCTAACTAGCGCCGAAGCACCCTCGGGTGGTGGCTCTACCCACCAGCTGCTGCCAGACAGCTGTCATGACATCCCGGGTGCTTGCTTGGATGCTCTGTAGTTTTTCTGTAGTCGCTAGAGCTTTCTCGGTGGACAGGCTTCGGAGCCCGATTTACATGTTTTGCATAGTCTGTTCACTGATGGATACCAAACCTGTGTGTGTCACCAGTCGTAGCGTCAGGCTTGATATTCTACATCTCTACATTCAGATGGTGTTGTGTTTGCATACGTGTACGCAGAGTTACGGGCAAAGCAGTAGTTTTGGGACGGTTTTAGGACAAACTGACATTGCCGCTCCATCACCCACTGTACGCCGGGGTAGGTATTTATGCTATGTATGTTTCAGTTATCATTCTCTCTCTGCAATCATATTCAATTTGAGATTCTTAATACTTTGTACGTGTCCCTACAGAGACCCTTGTAGTTTCATGCATGACTTGTGACTGTCATCACACACTGACTCAGCGCTGTCCAAACTTGGGTCCCCGCACGCTGCACCAACAACGCAACTGCCACAACTTGCACACTAGATAGTTTCCATTTTGGTATCAGAGTTGTAGGGTAACAGACGTAGTAGCAGCAGTGCCGTACAGGTTCCTAACTACGCCAGCAGACCTCCCATACGTGCCAGTGCAGGGAAAATGCTGCCGGATTTTTTCCGGCAGCAATAACATGCCTGGTGGCGGCATCAGATTTTTTCCCACGGCCACTAGGCCAGGGGAAATGCTGCTGGATTTTTTCCGGCAGCTCTGATCCCCATGGTGAGCGGCCACCAAAGCGACGTCAGACAACCTGCTGGCGGCATCAGCCAGAGGAGTGAGTAGCCAGCAGCAGCAGCAGCAGCGGCAGTAGTAGCCACCGCATCAGCAGCAACAACCACAACGGCAGCAACAACAACAGTAGCGGGGGCAACAGTGGCCACAGCAGACATGGAAGCAGCAGCAATAACAGCCACAGACGCAGCAGCTACTACTACAGCAGTCGCAGTAGCAGCGACCGCAGTAGCGGCAGCAGCAGAAGCAGCAGATGTGACAAAAACCGTAGTAGTTGCAGCCGCTATTGCAACTGCGTAACAGCAACCGCTGTTGTGACCGCTGCACCAACGACCGTAGCATCGGTGGCCGCAGCGCCAGCGGCCTTTGCGGCCGCTACGTATGGCAGTGGCAGCCCCACCACCCCCGATTAGCCCACAGCCTGTGGGCTTAGCCCACAGGCCATGGGCTGAACAAAAAAACAAAACAACACAAAACAAACTTAGGACTTGCTGTAGCTGCCGCCGCAGTTTCCGTAGGAACAATAACGCTATCAGCTGCATTAGTAGCGGTAGTAGTTGCAGCAACAGCAGCAGCATCAAGTGCAGCAATAATGGTAGTAGCGGCAGTGGCAGCGGTAGGAGCAATTGCAGCAGTAGCGGTAGAAGAAGTAGCAGCAGTAGCGGTAGTAGTAGCAACAAAGCGGCAGTAGGAGCAGGAGCAGCTGCAGCAGTAACAACGACAGCAGCAGCAACAACAGCTGTAGCATCAGTAGTAGTAGCAATGGCCGTGGCAGCAATTGCAGGGACCGCAGCAACAGCAATCGCCATTGCAATAGCAATAGGCAGCAGTAGCATCAGCGACAGCAGCATTGTCGACAGCCACAGCAACAGCAGAAAACTTCACATCATGAATAGGAGTAGCACCAACAGCAACAATACCCAGCCAGGATGATGCTGCCGGCATGCAGGACAGCTCTCCTAACCCCTCTGCTGCAGACCCCGCTGTGGATCTGCAGCGCCAGATTGATCAGTTACGCCAGATGCTTGGTGCAACCAATATCAGTCAGATTGTCCTCCTCGGACAACCTGGTCTCGCTCTGACTACGGCAGCGTAGACATCAATGTAGTAGCAGATATAGCAATAGTAGCAGACGGTCTCTAGTGTCCTAGGATATGGTGCGGCTAGTCCCTCTCGGTGCAAGGACTTCGAGTCCCCTCCATCGATACTCACCGGCAATGAGCAATTTTCGTCTTGGGAACTGCTCTACCGCATCTGGGCACAGGGGAGGGTCTGTGGCCGTACTACACTCCTTTGCATGATGAGGCCATCCCACTGCAGGCTCTTGAGGGGTGATGTGCATTCTGCGTACTCATCCTTGTCACAATGGATGCTGATCGCACTGCTCTGGAGTCGTTCCTTGGTGACACCACTGACAAGACCAGCGCTGACCCCCGGCAAGCTTGGGACACGCGGACATGATCGTATCATGCCTTTGGCCAGGGAGCTGTCAGCCGCCTCCTAACGGAGTTTAGCTCCCTTCACATGAGGGAATCCGAGTCCTTCACTGCCTACTGGCGCTACACGCGGGATATCCTACGCCGGCTCAAGATAGCCGTGCCTCCCCCGCTTGCTGCCCTCCTCACCATCAAGATGGTTCCATCCATGATTTTTCTGACATCTTTGTCCCCTACGGCCTCCCCATACTCGAGGCGCTGGCGGCCCTGGACACTTTGATGACCTTGGTGTGCGACCTCTTCCTGAGCGTCAAGGAAGCACACAGGGACACACAGCTTCAGCGCGGTAGCTCTTCCACGATCGTAGCTACCACCTCCGGCAACTCCTCCACCCCTTCCCCCGGTACTCGCTTCTCAGGCAGCACCAAGGGCAAGGGAAAGAAGAAGGGCAAGGGTAAAGGGTTGCATTCTTCCTCCAGTGACTCTATCCTGACGTGCCACAACTGCAGCCATACAAGACACCGGTGGTATACGTGCCTCATCCCCACTGACGAGGCCTACATTGTCGCCGCCATGTACCATGAGCGTGAGTGCCGCCTTGGCACCTTCGCTGTTGCCACCAGGACTCCTTTCTCTTGGCAGCACTATGGCCATAACCTATTCCACATCGTTCCCTTCCTCCCAGCAACCGGCTCTTGAGCCTCGACCGCAGCTTCCACCATCTCTTCTCCATCAGGAGCAGCAGCAGCATTATGCTCCACCTTAGCCACAACCGGGTGCTCCACCATTGTAGCAGTAGCAACATGCTCTGTCGCAGCCGCTGTACCATCCCCAGTCTCCATCCCAGTGGAGCTCGTACCCTCCTCTCGAGCTATGACCCCGTAGTCTGTGGCCCCATCGACTCCGCCGCTTCGATCCGCCAGCTATAGAGCTTCATCACCACTCAGTTCGGCATCCCACCGCCTCCCCAGAAAATTACAAGTTGTGTGACTACTAGCTGAGAGGTCTCACAATGCCAGACAGAGACCGACATCCGAGGTGATCTTGGAAAAGCCGCATGTTTCCCTTAGGAGTCGGCTTTGGACGTCACATGGCTGGATGACTGGCATGATCATTTTGCGTTGATCTCATCTGCTCAGCTTGCAACCTCTGTCTCCCTTCCCGTTTCCTGTTTCGTCACTCATTGTAATGTCACAGCCTCCGTCCATAACCCCGATGGCATTTGGATCATTGACTACGACGCCACGCATCACATGATGTACTGTCGACATGCGTTCAGTATGCTCGGTCCCGTTGGCAATGTTCACAATGTCCGGACGGGTTCTAGGTAGATCTTTCCGGTCCGTGGTGTTGGCGTCGTTCACTTTTGTGGTCCGTCTGGTGACATCTTTGTGATCGATGTGCTGTATGTGCCTGGTTTGGAACTCAGCCTCCTGTCTATCACGACTCTCAACATCATGAGCATGGACGTTCGACACTCCCGTGGTATTGGCACTGTCTCACTCCACTAGTCCGGTCAGGTCATGTTCCATGCCATCTGTCGTGACAACCTCTGGCACGTCACCCGTCTTCCTTCATCCGTCTCCCCTCCCTCGTCCGACACTGCTCACGTGTTTTCAGGTGTGTTCTTTCCCCCCAGCATGTCCACCTTCTCCACCGTTGCCTATGTCACATACACTTTGATGCTGTCGATAGCATGCTCTGAACCCAACAAGTACTCGGATTTGATCCCTCCACCTTCCAGTGACCTTGTCGCACCGAGTGCATCGACTGTACCCAGGGCAAGATGCACCGATCCTCCTACCCTATGTTCTCCTCTCAGGCTACCCACCCGTTGGAGCCCGTGCACTCGGACCTCATGGGCCCTTTGCCGGTGGCATCTGTTGTCGAGGGTGATCAGAACGTGTTGTCCCTCACGGATGACTACTCTCACTATTGCTGGGTCATCTGTCTCCGTCGGAAGAGCGACGTGACCTCTGCCATCCACGCCTAGCATCTCGCGGCTAAGCGCACGTGCGGCCGCAACCTCCGCCGCTTTTGCTTTGACCGCGGTTGCGAGTACATTGAGGACAATTCTACCTATCTCTCCAGTCATGGGGCTCTTAATAAGACATCCACCCCTAGGACACCGTAGCAGAAGAGTGTCTTTGAGTGTTCGAACCGCACCATGGCCGATGCTGTCCCTACCATGCGTGTCGATTCCTGTCTGTCCGAAGGCTTTTTCTTTGAAGCCATTTCCTACAAGTGTGGAACCGCATTACCCATGATCCCCATCCCTGCCAGGCCACGCAGTACGCGTTATGGTGTGGTCAGCGGGCCGATCTTCGGCCTGCTTGTGTCTGGGGGTGCGTCGCTAGTGTCTGGCTTGCCGAGGACCAGCGGGATGGCAAGCTTGCCCCTCGCGGCCGTCTTTTCACCTTGTACAGTGTCTTACGTCAGTCCAAGGCCTGACGCTTCTTGGACCCATTCCGGCATCGCATCATTGAGTCCTGCGATGTCCTGTTCTTTGAGGACCTCTTCCCTCGCGACCTCCCTCCTGTACGGTCTGCCTCCTCTCTGCTCCCATCGCTATCATCTCGTGGAGGATGTTCTTGTCGCGCCGCTGCTCTGGCCCCAGAGGCACCAATCTTCCCACCTGCATCCACATCCCCCGCATCGGATGGCCCAGATGTTCCCCCCCCGCGTGGCATGGAGTGTGGTTGAGTCGGATGACATGAATCTGGGTAAAGCAGTGTCTGAGGGTATCTGGTTGGCTCACCTGCTTAAGGAGTTGGATTTGGATGCGCGTGCTATCACTACATAGTGATAGTTATGTAACACGCCCCATTGCAACGAATGATGTTGTGTTGCACAAACGCACAAAGCACATCAGTGTAGAACATCATCTCGTCCAGGAGGCAGCTGGAGCCAGTATCGTGCAAGTCCTTCCCATCAGTGGTGATGCTCAATTGGCAGACTTTCTTACCAAAGCACGATCCTCTACTGCACTTCAGCTCCAACTGCATCATCTTGGCTGCACAGCCTCCGCACTCATGGCCAAGGGGGAATTCTAATTCTCCTCTGTGCACAAATACGACAATTCTGTGACCATGAGTGTGCAGGACATGCTGAATCAGGGAGCGGAGGCGACGCATGGTGAGCGCATGCACCACAGGCAAGTTAGCACCACATGCTTCCACCCCTTATCTCCTGTGCTCGGTTCCCTCTTGAGAGCATTGCTCTAGCTCCACCTGAGGCTGTGCTGGCTTGCTTCTTGGTGACCTAGTTTAGTCCATGATTATTGACCTGTCATATTGTGTTTTCATAACTTAAACTAGAATAGTCTCTGATGTGTAACCTGGGTACCGTAGGCAATCCTAGGACGTGCACAAATTCAGAACTGGCCTATACCCAATTAGGGGTCGTACGAGATATTTGCATGGGAAGGGAGGGGAGGGGTTGAGCACTGGCGAGCCTTGCTCGCCAGCCGATGGGTCAGCTCGGCTAGTGAGAATCACCCGGTAGGACTCCTACTTGTAAGTCCTAGGTACTTGTACTTTTTTTTTAACTCGTGGATCCATGACTACAGTTTCCCAACCCTAGCAACCTCAAACATCCATAAAATGAACCGAAGCAAGTTGCATTAGGATAGTAGCATTGATCTCACAATCGTGGGACCGCCATCGCACTGTTGATGAGTGAGAAGATGCAATGGAAGTGAGACGCTCAAACTCAGTAGCGGAAACGTGAAGAAAGAGGTCAGAGAGCTTAGGCATGAGATTGGTGACAATAGATCGACAAGAACAGAGGTAACCAGGTGCTGCCTTACAGAGGTCGTGAACTAGCTTCAGGTTGTGGGCACAGTAAGCTTCTGTGTATTGTTTGTATGCATGTCCAGTTGGTTGGAATGAATTGTGAGTGCACTTAGAGTGGCATGATTAGTGACTATGTAGTGGCAGTGAATAAGGGCATATACGCTATCCAAATAAGGAAGGGTGATGTACATTGTGTCACCATTATAGGAGCCAATTTCATCTGTGACAATTTCTAGGCTAGCTTTGATGCGTGTGCGAACACCACTAGCAGACTACATAAATTGAGGGATAAGAGGCGTAGCCACACTAGGGTTTAGATAAGAAGAAATACTGCCAGAGCAGCCCACCTTGCTCCCACACGTTGAAGCATACCTCTCAAAATGAGAGGGTTAGATTGGTGGTAAAATTGGTGGTAGTGTCTCAAAGTCACATGGGTGAGGCAGGAGAGCGTGTGCAAGGAATGCTGTAGTGGCACACTGAGTGGCTGCAGTTGACAGGTGACAGACTGGTGAGTGTTTTCAATATTAAAGGAGCCAACAGTGACAATGGTACCAGGAGCAAAAATGGCAGTGGAAGCAAGGTCATGAGTAGCAAGAATGTGCTACATCACAAGGTTGGCCATAGCCTCAGCCAACTCAGCCTTGGTAGAAACAACACCTTGCTGATGATTCTTGGCAGATTCCAGAGCAAGGAGTCTCTGCCGTTGCTGGTCGTGTAGCTCTGCAATGGCGGCCTCATGATCAGACATGGTGAAGGATCATGCACATGTAGCCAACGTTAAAATAATTGGTAGCGTTTCTCCCACCTGAGTGTGATGAACCTGTTTTGTGGACACTACTGGAGGTCAGCTGGCTGAGAGAATAAAGCACAATACACCAATCATCAGGAAAAGAGGAAGTGTCAAGCAGAGATTTCACCACGTGGAGGATGTAGAAGAAGCACAAAAGGGACGAAGGATAGCAACACCAGAGACAACAAGAACAGCGACCCAAAATGAGGGTGAGACAATGATGCAGACAACGCGGTAAGGGAAGCCGTAGATGACCACGGCAGCAGCACGGGCGGAGAAAATTATGTGAATACATGCTATTGTAGGAGAGGTAGATGCTGTGGCAAAGATGATGGAGGAGAGGGTGGTAGTCCTGATGGAATGGACAGCAGATGAGGCTGATGTAGCTGTAGAGGCAGCAGAGACAACTGCACATGCTGCTGCTGCTGCTAATATCTGAGTGGCTACGTTCACGCCGGTCCCCACTAGAGGGTCGTAAATGGAAGCTGCCTCTGAAAACTCATCTTTCTGCCTCCTCTCTGCTCCCATCACTATCGTCTTGTGGAGGATATTCTTGTCGCGCCGCCGCTCTGGCCCCAGAGGCACCAATCGTCCCACCTGCATCCACATCCCCGGCATCGGATGCCCCAGATGTTCCTCCCCCGCCATCCACCTCCATCTGACTCAACCACACTCCATGCCACGCGGGGGAGGAACATCTGGGCCATCCGATGCCCGGGATGTGGATGCAGGTGGTGATGATTGGTGCCTCTGGGGCCAGAGCGGAGGCGCGACAATAATATCCTCCACGAGACGGTAGCGATAACCACCACTATTGCAGGCCCCACAATCACATTCATAGTCACTGTCACAAAACCCTTTCAGCAAGGGACTCGGTGTAGGAGCAAAGACCAGACCAAAGCCAACTGTATCCAGCACGTAGCGTACCAATTTCAGCAATGCCTTGAGATGTGTGCTGCGTGGCTGCTGACCGAACTGAGCCAGCACGTTGACTGCACAGGATATTTCCAGGTGTTTGGTGGATGCAAGGTAAGATAGGCTGCCTGTGATCTATCTGTACATTGTAGGGTCACAGTCAGGTGCGTAGTCAGTGGTACGTGTATCCAGAAGGTGGACGTACACGTCAGGGCTCATTGGTGAGTGATGTCATGGGAGATGATGCATAAAGATGCTGGAAAGGGACAGTGAGATGTGCCATGAA
>SZWC01004029.1:156229-173026 GCA_023375785.1 Penium margaritaceum | reverse complement strand
GGTGCCATCACTCTGGGTGCCATCACTCTGGGTGCCATCACTCTGGGTGCCATCACTCTGGGTGTCATCACTCTGGGTGTCATCACTCTGGGTGCCATCACTCTGGGTGCCATCACTCTGGGTGCCATCACTCTGGGTGTGGAAGTGTCGCAGCCCACTAAAGTGGCTGCAGGGATGGAGTGAACCCCTCTGAAAAAGCATCGCAGCCCACTCCGACACTTCCACACCCATAGTGATGGCACGTGAGAGGAGTCTTCAGTTTCGTCTTCGTCTGGAGGAAGATGGAGGAGAAGGCGACCAGCCAAGCGGAGCCAAACCTCCCCAACTGCAATAAAGGGCGCACCCCCCTCCTTCTCCGCAACGCTCATCGAGATGGGGAAGAGTCTGTTGCGGCCCAAGGCTCCCCCACGCAAAGCTGTCCAACCCTAAACCCAAGGTTCCCCCACGCAAAGCTGTCCAACCCTAAACCCAAGGTTCCCCCGCGCAAAGCTGTCCAACCCTAAACCCAAGGTTCCCCCACGCAAAGCTGTCCAAGTCGGATTGTACTTTTCTAAAACGCTTTGCAAAGCGTTTAGAAAAATACAATCTTAAAGAGTCTGTTGCGGCCCAAGGTCCCCCCCACGCAAAGCTGTCCACGTCCTCCCACGCAGTGGCGACGTGTCCGTCCTCCCGACCCGCCAGCACGTTGCGAAGGTGTGGGAGCGGAGCCGTGCAGCACGTTGCGAAGGTGTGGGAGCGGAGCCATGCAGCACGTCGCGAAGGTGTGGGAGCGGAGCCGTGCAGCACGTCGCGAAGGTGTGGGAGCGGAGCCGTGCAGCACGTCGCGAAGGTGTGGGAGCGGAGCCGTGCAGCACGTTGCGAAGGTGTGGGAGCGGAGCCGTGCATCACGTCGCGAAGGTGTGGGAGCGGAGCCGTGCAGCACGTTGCGAAGGTGTGGGAGCGGAGCCGTGCAGCACGTCGCGAAGGTGTGGGAGCGGAGCCGTGCAGCACGAGCTCCTGAGAGACGTTAAGTGCCGCCCCCAACGAGGCCACACAGACCATCAGGGACCCCGGTGCACTCCCATTGGTCGGTGCACTCCCATTGGCCGGTGCACTCCCATTGGCCGGTGCACTCCCATTGGCCGGTGCACTCCCATTGGTCGGTGCACTCCCATTGGCCGGTGCACTCCCATTGGCCGGTGCACTCCCATTGGCCGGGGCCCCGCACCCGCAGGCCCATCCAAGACAAGGAATTCGCCACCTGGTTGTGCTTGCGCCCCACCCTGAGGTGATTAATTTTTCTTAGACGTTTTGCAAAACGTCTAAGAAAAATTAATCCTGTTGTTCTTGCGCCCCACCCTGTGGTGATCAGCAACAGAACCGAGCCCATGGCGCAGAGAGGCCGGCATGGTCACTCGGCTGGCGGAGGCGCTCCACATTCAGCCGGGCTGTGCCACCAATCTGTGTGACGTTTCATGAATTTTTTTTTTTTGGGTGCATTTTTTTTTCTTGGTGCTGTCTTTCTGATGAATGGTGACATACTACGGAGTGACCGTATAGGGTTTGCACGATAAAATTTTCAGAGATTGCACGATAAAATTTTCAGAGATTGCACGAATGCATCTGATGAGGGACATCATCTATCGTTCTCCACATATGCTCTACACCCCCCTTCCCCCTCCCCCCCCCCCCCCCCCCTCTCCTCTTTCGTGTTCTGCGTCCTGACTCTTTGCGAGGTGCAGGAGCAAAGCGAAGGATGGGCTCAGACCGGAGAGTGGGCGGCAAAGGAGAGGAGAGGTGTGTTGTGGCAAAGGCAAGCTCAGGCAGCAACTGGCTGTCTGAGCAGTCAGTTGCTGTCTGATCAGTCAGTTGCTGTCTGAGCAGTCAGTTGCTGTCTGATCAGTCAGTTGCTCTCTGATCAGTCATTCGCTGTCTGAGCAGTCAGTTGCTGTCTGATCAGTCAGTTGCTGTCTGATCAGTCAGTTGCTGTCTGATCAGTCAGTTGCTGTCTGATCAGTCAGTTGCTGTCTGAGCAGTCAGTTGCTGTCTGATCAGTCAGTTGCTGTCTGATCAGTCAGTTGCTGTCTGATCAGTCAGTCGCTGTCTGATCAGTCAGTTGCTGTCTGATCAGTCAGTTGCTGTCTGATCAGTCAGTTGCTGTCTGAGCAGTCAGTTGCTGTCTGAGCAGTCAGTTGCTGTCTGATCAGTCAGTTGCTGTCTGATCAGTCAGTTGCTGTCTGATCAGTCAGTTGCTGTCTGAGCAGTCAGTTGCTGTCTGAGCAGTCAGTTGCTGTCTGATCAGTCAGTTGCTGTCTGAGCAGTCAGTTGCTGTATAATCAGTCAGTTGCTGTCTGATCAGTCAGTTGCTGTCTGAGCAGTCAGTTGCTGTCTGAGCAGTCAGTTGCTGTCTGAGCAGTCAGTTGCTGTCTGATCAGTCAGTTGCTGTCTGAGCAGTCAGTCGCTGTCTGATCAGTCGGTTGCTGCCTGCCTTGACTCAGGCGGAGGTGTGGGTGCTCAAGCTCAGGCGGCAACTGCAGTGACTGGCTCGGTGGCGTGGTGGATTTACATTTTTTTTTTTTTTGAAAATTGCTTGATTGAAATGAGGAAGACATGCAAAGCCGCCCCTGACCGGCACATCTACGGGCTATAAGCACACTAGACATGCAAGCTACATTTTTACATTTTTAAGACGGTTTGCAAACCGTCTTAAAAATCTAAATGCATCTGCAGTGACGGGCTCGGTGGCGTGGTGGGTGCTGGATTCTCACAAAAGACAAACCACCACGTGGATTCGCACAAAAGACAAACCACCATGTGGATTCGCACAAAAGACAAACCACCATGTGGATTCGCACAAAAGACAAACCACCATGTGGATTCGCACAAAAGACGAACCACCATGTGGATTCGCACAAAAGACAAACCACCATGTGGATTCGCACAAAAGACAAACCACCATGTGGATTCGCACAAAAGACAAACCACCATGTGGATTCGCACAAAAGACGAACCACCATGTGGATTCGCACAAAAGACAAACCACCATGTGGATTCGCACAAAAGACAAACCACCACGTGGATTCGCACAAAAGACAAACCACCATGTGGATTCGCACAAAAGACGAACCACCATGTGGATTCGCACAAAAGACAAACCACCATGTGGATTCGCACAAAAGACAAACCACCATGTGGAGGCGTAGATGTCGGGCGCTGGTGGTCGGACTTGCTTTCAGAAGCTTCCTCGACATATATGGACGTGTATACATAGATGTATACATATATCCCTCACGCTGCTGCTCATTGGACGTTTTGCAAAATGTCTAAGAAAAAAATATCCTTTCTCGACATATATGGACGTGTATACATATACTGCTCACGCTGCTGCTCGTTGGCTCCCGTGCAATCAAAATTAAAAAAAGCTGACTAAAACTTTGTGGGCGCTCATGAGGACCACTCGGCCGAATGTCTGCAACAGCGGAAGGGAGGCTCCGACCTCCACGTCTAGTACAGCCCGCTCATGGCCGCCATCACCCGGTGTTGCGATGACGCCAATGTGATAATTCTTTGACCTTTGTGCAAAGACATGGAGCACCCACTGGGAGCTCTGAGTGAATTGGCTGTGGGGTTCATTGTTCTTGGATGCTTTGCAAGACGTCTGTGAAAAATAAATCCCTTTGTGCAAAGACATGGAGCAACCACTGGGAGCTGTGAGTGACTTGGGTGTGGGGAGGGGGGAGAGATGGTTGGGGTGAGAGGGGAACTGGAGTTGTGGATGAGTGGGGGGGAGTGGAGGGTGGGGTGCATACGATTGTTCGTCTGAGCGGACATTCTGCGTTGGACGAACACACCTCAGCAGGATCGTGTTTGGCTTCAACGTTTTGGGATGGATTTCGAAGAGTGCAGGTCGAAAGGAGCGGATGTGGGGGTGGGAGCATGGTTGTCCGTTGAAGCAATCATTTCTCTGTGAAGTAAATGTTGTCATTTTGTGTAAAAAAAAAAAAACACAGCACAGCAGTCACAGAACTAGAGACCGCACAAAAGCACATCGTCAGTGGGATGTGTGTTCCCACCTCTGCGACAGCAGCCTCTGCAATGTCATGCCATGCCATGCCATAAGATGCCATGCCATGCCGATCCATGCCATGCCATACCATGCCATGTCGTGCCATCCCATGCCATGCCATGACATGCTATGTCATGTCATGCCATCACATGCCACACCAGGCCATGCCATGCCATGCCATGCCACGCCATGCCATGCCATGCCATGCCATGCCATGCCATGCCATGCTATGCCATGCCATGCCATGCCATGCCATGCCAGGCCATGGCACAGCTGTGCCACTACACACAACCACCTGGCAAACAACACAACTTGGTACACCAAAGCACAGGACACGACCTAGCACACTACGGCACACAACAAGACCCGAAATGCCACAGCAACACACACTTTCTTGGGAGGCACACACACTAGTCTGCACTGTTTTACAGTGTTCTTGCACTCCCAAGTGTGTCAAAACTCGGCAACTCCGTTGCACTATCGTCAACCATCTTGTACCCTCTTCCAATTTTTCCCGGGAACCCTTCCATCCTTGCCCATGCACGTGCAGGTGGAAGATGAGTGGCAGGGTGGTTGGCACCAAGCGCCTCGTGTGGAGCCGTGCCTCGGAGTTGAGGGGCTGCACTTGCAATCCCTCGACGATCAAAACGAGCACACTTGCGCCCTGGGAACACCGGTGGATGGTGGCCATGAGTGTGTTGGTGTGTGTGGCTTCCACCCATCACCACCACGGCCAGGAGAGCAGCGGTACAGGAGAGCGCGACGGCATGGTGGGCATCGAGAGGATTTCGAGATGTCTCTAGCATCGGCGACTTGACTGGTGTGACACAGATCACTGATGCAGACCCAGCTAGCTTCGGAGCACCGATGGGTGGTGACTCCACCCACAAGCAGCTCCTAGACAAATGTCACGACGTCTCGGGTGCTTGCCGGGTTGGTCTGCAATTTTTTCTGCAGACTCTAGAGTTTTCTTGATGAAATGGATCTCGAGCCCGATTTGCATGTTTTGCATTTTCTGTCCACCGATTAATGGAGGACTTGTGCATGTGATCGTTCGTAGCGTCCGCCTTCAGATTATGCATCTTTAGGTTCAGACGGTGTTGCATTTGGGTATCTATGCGCAGGGTTGCGGCCACAACAGTGGTTTTGGACCGGGGCTGGGGACAAACAGACACTGTTGCGTGCAACATCCGTTGTGCACCGTGTCAGCTATTTATGATGCTTGCTTGTCAGTTGTCCTTTCTCTCTGCAATTATATTCAAGTTGAGCTTCCCGACACTTTGTATGTGTCCCTATCCAGACCCTTGCAATTTTGTGCATGACTTGTTCCTGTCGTCACAGAGTGACTCAGTGTTGATGCTTAGTTAAGTGGCAAGCAGGAAGGTTGGCAAGTAGGAAGGTTCTAGGAAGTTTCTCATGGTATTAAAGCAAACGAGCCATGACTCTTTGTGCTGTGTAGCAGCGGTGAGTGGTTGTAGCAGCAGCCACCCATAGTAGTAGCAGTAGATTTTTGGAGGGACCTGCCATGACCACGTTGCAGCAGAGCGGTGGCAGCAGCGGAGACAGTGACGACAACTGCAAGCAACAGCAGTAGTAGGAGCAGCGGTGGCGGGAAGCACTTGTGGCGGGAAGCACTTGTAGCGGCAGCGACTACGGGAAACAGCCAAGTCGAGTAGCAGTAGCACCGGGTGGCAACAGTAACCGTGTTTGGCTATTGACATATACAACGAAAAAAAGGGAGGGGGGGGCAGCAGATTGCGGCGGCGGCTGCGAGCAGTGAAAGCGCGCAGCAGTGGCAGCAACTTGTAGTAGCGGCGGCATCAGCAACAGGGAGCAACAACAGCGGGCGCGACAGAAATAACAAATAGCGGTAGTGGCAGCTACAACAGCAGCGACAGAGGGCGACGGCCTCAGCAGCAGCATCCCAGTAGCAGCAGCTCAGCGGTAGCAGCGACGGCGAGTAGCTATAGCGGCAGTGACAACGACAAGTAGTTGTTGCAGCAGCGGCGGCGGGCAGCAGGCGTAGCGGCAGCAACGGTGGCGACGACGAGCACCAACATTGTGCTACTGCAGTTGCACACGCACGCAGTAGTAGCAGCAGTAGCAGCAGCAGCAACGCGCAGCAGCGCGCAGCAGAGGAAGCCGTAGCGGCACCAGCCACCGCTGCCGCTGGCTTGTAGCGCAAAGCTGCAAGCTACAAGCTCGCTCGTGGAGCGAGCCTGCTCGACGAGCTCGCCGAGCAAGCTTGCTCGATGAGCTCGCTTGACAGGCTCGCTCGAGGCAAGGTTCGAGCCTGTACCCAACAAAAAGAAAAAAAGGAGGGGGAGAGATCAAGGGGAGGTCTTCGAGTGGGGCACCCCAGGACCACCCCAAAAGGGCCACGCGAGGAGGTGGCACCTGAAAAAAAGACGAGAGAACTGGGGGGGGGGTTATCGAGTAGGACACTCGAGAAAGACCCCAAGAAGGGGTATCCCACGTGCATCGAGCCTTCGGTAAACCGAGAAAAAAAGGGGACAAGGGGTTTCCTTGAGTGGGGCAATCAAGAAAGACCCCAAGGAGGGGTACCCCACTAGCACCGAGCGTTTGGTGAAAAACAAAAAGAGGGGTGCCTCCTACTCCCTTTGCTTTTGGGAACTGAGTTTTTATGTTTTTATGATTTTACCTTTTAGTGTGGCTTGAGGCCACCACCGTCGGCTGACGAAGGGAACCACACTAGTAGCAACCACCGCGAGAGTCGCAGTAATAGCAGCAGCAACGAAGGTGGCTTGAGGCCACAACCATCAACTGTCAATTGCACCCGGTGTAGCATCCCCGGCACCGAAGGCGACTTGAGGTCGCACGTTGTGATTGTTGTGCCATCGCCACCGTGTGGCTGTAGTGCAATATTGTAGCAACACACTACGGCTGAGGGTGTGACCGTGATTGACAACATCGCAGCTCGACTGAGAGACATTGTTGCATTCGTATCCCTCTACATGGTGCTTTGCGCCACTGGGA
The DNA here is from genome assembly GCA_023375785.1 of Penium margaritaceum. NCBI lineage: Eukaryota > Viridiplantae > Streptophyta > Zygnematophyceae > Desmidiales > Peniaceae > Penium > Penium margaritaceum. The sequence continues at coordinate 165,984 of SZWC01004029.1, read as the reverse complement.
TCGAGTGCGCGGGACTATCACCCACGCTAAGCTCTCGACATGAGCTACGCAGTGTGGCTGTGGGCGTTGTCAGCGTCGTGGTCTGCGTCTGAGACTAAGCCGTGGCGGCCGCTAGAGGCATAGTGGTTTATGCAGCCGTGGTACGCGCCCCACTTGTCTTCAGGGTTTTCGTGCTACTACTGTCGAGATAGGCAGCATGGCTGGCGCCAGTGCTGACAGTGCCCTCCTGGGTGGCATCCCTCTTGGGAACGATCCTTGCCACCTCCTCCTTCGGTGGATACGTCACCGGGTGACGCCACAAGGGTTCTGCGTGGAGATATGACCGCCCTACACATGGAGGTCCGGAACCTCAAGCACATGGTCCAACAGCTCCTTAACCACGTGACTTCCGAGCGAGCTGCCACCCCGCCGTTGATGTCACCTCCCACTTCATCTCCATCCTCCTCCCGATCCTGCATCCCTTCCTCCGACGATGCTAGTATGCTAGATTTTTCGTCTACATCCGCCACCCTCTACTTCGTTTTGGAGGCTGTCGGCATCGTACGAATGGACGGACCCTCAATCCCTGGCCGTACCGCTCGTGCTTACACTCGTCGTGCGTGGCAGCGAGCTACTTGTCTTGTATGTCGCGTGCAGGCAGCACCACCAGATACGGTTGTGGGAGGAGTCACAAGTGACAAGACCCCCTCTTCCCCTGTCATCGGCTTGGTCTACCGAGTCCCCACGGCTCCTGCTGAGGTGTCAGTCATGCGGGGGATGGTTTGTCCGCTGATGGCTGCGGTCGAGCTTGGCATTGGTGAGGCGACTGCTGTGGAGCACAGGATGGTTGAGGCGGTTGACGCTACGCAATAGGCTCAGTTAGCGGAGAGTTCAGCGGGGGGAGACGTCCACCTTGATGGAGACTCTTTGTCAGAGGAGGATTGGTCCGATGCTGAGTCAGAGTCCAGGATGGAGATGGTGATCGTTGATGCCTTGGACGATGACGTGACGGCGGCTGATGTACGAGGTGTGCGTGACAATGTGCGCGCTCCCGCATTAGCCGGTGTGGAGACATCTGCCATGGTGCTAGGTGCAATAGCAGGAGGAGTAGGTAATACAGATGCTGATGCTTGGCTCATAGCAGACGCGGTGGTGGTTCCGGCGGATAGTGTTGGGCAGCAGGAGCAGGTGATGGACCGCCAAGACGAGGTAGACTTCCTCTATGAGGACCTGTCATCTGTTGTGGAGTGGTAAGACGCAAGGTCGGAGGCAGACGTAGAGACCTAGTGCACTACCATATTTGTAGTAGCCACAGCACAAGGTGGCACCTTGGTGAGAGCAGACGGCTGCGTATGCGACATGTCGGCAGTAGTAGATGAGTTTGAACCAGTCACCCCTCCAGGTCTGGTTGCCATGGAGGATGCAGAGCGATCTGCGGACCTCCGGCTCATCGCTGCCCTAAACGGTGTTGCTGAGACCATTGCCGTTCCAGCCGATGACACAGCTTCACACGTCCGAGCTACAGGTACTCTACCTGAGCGCCTGCCCTCCGTGGTTGACAAGCAGGAGGCAGTGGTGGCTCGAGTGGAGGCTTACGTGCAGGGTCTCATGGTCGAGCTCCGGGAGGCCAATGGCCATTGTTACACTGTGGATGTTCCAACGCAATGGGCTGCCAAGGAGTGCGTGGAGGATGTGCACACGCGTCTTGAGGTTGTTGAGATGTCTCTACAAAATGAACGTCATGCGAACGGACGTTCAGCAGCAGGTGGACGATTGGTTGTGCACCAGGGGTTGGGAGGAGCCCCAGGACGTTGTACAGGCTCCCGATGATGATGATGATGCGGGAGAGGCAGATTCACCGACGAATGTCGACGTCCGGCCAGCAATTGATGGCCGAGTGACAGGTGTGTCAGCAGTAGCCGGTGCCTCCACAAAAGCACCTCCTAGAGATGCTGACATGTTGTCTTGTGTCGACGCCTTGCGAGGAGCTAGTGACCAGACAACACTTGACTTGACGACTGACGTAGAGCACGTCGACTTTTGCGATGAGAAGGCTCAACTCCACTCCTTTCTACGCGATGAGGCGGTGAGGCTTTAGGAGGATGTGGCTCGTGCGGACGCACACGCGATCGAGGTCCACCATCAGGTTCATTTCGCGACTGACAACCTACATGCCGCAGATGCAGCCAGCCAACCGGCAGCCGCAACACAGCTCGACGAGTTGTACACGCGTCTCGATGCTCCAGAGTCCGTGTGTCGATATGCGCCTCAACAGCTGGCAGGAATACAATAGGTGATTATTTTGGAGGAGGGCCTTAGTGTTGCACCAATAAGATCGGCAAGTGATGATAGCAGTGACGACTACGACAGCGACGACAACGACAATGACAACGACGCTCCGGGGTGAGGCTATGTGCAAGCACATCCCACCAACATCGTCATCACCCTTACTATTACTGTGTAGGGGTATGTGGCCATGGGGGAGCCGTGCTCCCTCCTCGGTGATTGTATTGGGATCAGCCATCAGCTTTGCTTGTGCTGTCAGCCTATGCAGCCCAAGGGGGGTGTTGGTGTGTTGGCTTTGGCCTGACACCATTATGAGGATAGCAAGGTTACTTGGGGTGTGGCACGATGCTTTGGTCGAGGTTATGCTGGTGGAGACCCGCGCCCCTGGTGAGTTCTACCGGTGTGACGTGGAGACCCATTGCCTCCATGTGTTTTGTATGATCCATGCATGGTTTGGTCGAGACCCAGACAGCCGGAGACATTTTCCGGGGTCACGAGGAGACCTTGATTCTCTGTATCTCTTGCATGATGTTTGGCACGTAGGTGTGTGATTGACTTCTTACATGGTCGAGACCCGGGCACGTGGTGGGATGCACCATTATTACGAGCAGGCCTTGTGCTATGGTATGCTTGATCGATGCTCGCTATGATTGGTTGCCCAAGCCATCCTTACCTGCCTTTGGTCAAACATCGTTATGGTGAGTTGTGTCAGCCAGGGGGAGTGTTGGTGTGTGTGTCTTCCACCCGTCACGAGCGACGGCCAGGAGAGCAGCGGTACAGGAGAGCGTGATGACATGGTGGGCATCCAAAGGATTCGGAGGCGTCTGTAGCATCTACGACTTGACTGGTGTGACACAGATCCCTGATGCGCACCCAGCTAGCGCCAGAGCACTGATGGGTGGTGACTCCACCCACCAGCAGTTGCTAGACAGATGCCACGACGTCTCGGGTGCTTGCAGGGTTGGTCTACATTTTTTCTGTAGACACTAGAGTTTTCTCGGTGAACTGGCCCTCGAGCCCGATTTGCATGTTTTTCATTTTCTGTCCACCGATCGATGCCGGACTTGTGCGTGTGACTAGTCGTAGCGTCCCGCTCAAGATTATGCATCACTAGGTTCAGACGGAGTTGCGTTTGGGTACCTGTATGCAGAGTTACGGACAGACCTGTGGTTTTGGGCCGGGTTTTAGAACAAACTGACACTGTCGCGTGCAGCACCCGCTGTGCACCGCGTCAGCTGTTTATGCTATGTGCTTGTCAGTTTTCATTTATCTCTACAATTATATTCAATTTGAGTTTCCTGACACTCTGTACGTGTCCCTACCCAGAATCTTGCAGTTTCGTGCATGACTTGTGACTATCATCATACACTGACTCAACGCTGACGCTTTGTTAAGTGGCAAGGGGTTAGGAAGGTTCCAGGAAGTTTCTCAGAGTAGGCTCTACAAAACGGGGAGCTTCTACCTCATTGTGGCAGACTTGTCAGAAAATAGATTGTTGAAAAATGCTTTTTGTATAGGTGCATTGTTCATCAGTGGATGCTGGAGTTTTTTTGCAGTCCGCGGTTTCCTTGTGCATGTGGTGGCAGAACAGGTCTTGTGATCAAGTAAGGGCATGCACAATCATGCTGTGTCTTTTAGTGCAACAAGTTGTGTTATAGACAGGGCCAAGGGGACAAGTTGCAAGTGCACCATGCCCTCAATGTAGTAACCTCTTTATGGAACGGATGTGAGCACAAGAACCACCGAACAAGGAATGGAGCATCGGTGATCATAGAATAGGAGGACATGTCCAGGAAGGTTGTGATCCAGAGAACAATGAAAATAGGTTTTGCGTGACAACAGTGTTGGTTTATTGAGACAATGGTGAAACCCTTAAAGCAATGTTCTGTGTGAGAGGGTACGTTGCACAAAACACAACGGAACAAAGTGTGCTTCAAAAGGTGGAGAGACGGTGAAGATACAGTTGAAAAACACAGGTGTTAAGCTTGGAAACAACACACAAGTGTATATGTCTAGTCTAACCCACGTGCGTGCAACTAGGCACGCAGGTCCAACCAACCAGTCAGAAAATAGGCTAACCCAGCTGCAAGCTCCAAAACGATAGCAAGAGGGAACCCGAGAGGTGAACGGGCTGCTTGGTTGTTCGAATGACATACCAAAAGAGGCGCCAGGTGAAGAAATATAAACTCCATGCAACTGGACCATGAATGTGCAAGGATAGTGCTACTAAGACAATGGACCTCGGGAGGTGATCATCGAGAACCCTGGTGAGAATTTAAGGGCACACCAGCTGATGTTGTTGCCATTTAGTAGCCGTCGAATGTAGTGTCGGCTGGTGTGTCAGCATACCGGTGAGCCGTGGCAACAAGTTTAGAGGTCACCGTGACTCACATGCCAACACTCCCCAATGACCCGCAGAAATGAGTCACCACTAGCAAGCAAGGGTCAGAAAATAATGGCAATGACAGTGCAGTGCAAGGGGCACGAGACAAGCCCACACAAGGACTGCTGACGGAGAGAGGAATCAACAAGAGCAGGGTGTGAAGCAGGTAGCAGTAGGAGCATAGGAAAGAAGCCAAACATTGCACAGCACAAACTTGAACTTGCCATTGCATAGCGCTTTGGTGAGGAAGTCTACACACTGTTGCCATGTGTCGACAACCACGAAAGAGACATTGCCACGTGAAATGTGCTCGCATACGGAGTGATGCTCAATGTTGATGTGCTTTGTGCGCATGTAAAACATACCATCATGCTGTTCTATGCGGTGTGTGCTCTCATTGTCACAGCGGATAGTGATGCAATGCATGGGCTAGCGCAGCTGCTGCATGAGGCGGCACAACCACATGCTCTCACACACCCCGGCTCCAATGCGACATACTCAGCCTCACTCGAGCTTTGCGTTACGCAATATTGCTAGCCAATCTTCCATGAGACAGCTGTACCACCGACAAGGAAGTTGTAGCCGGTCCGGCTGCACATCGCGATCATGGGCAGAATTGCTATCAGCATACCCTTCAATAACAAAAGATGGATGCATGCAAAAGCACAGGCTTCGACGTAGAGTAGACACGACAAAGTGCACCACGCGCAGAGCAGCCTCCAAATGGAGCTAATGCAGATGCCGTGAGAATTGCAAAAAGAAGTTCACAATAAAAGGCAGTATCTGTGCGCGTCGTGGTCCCGAGGAACATCTGGGAGTAAATGACTCGAAGGTATGTCGTGACATCGACAGGTTCCACAGACAATCCGGGTCTGCTGACGTGAGAAGCTTCTATCGAGCGGGTGTCATAGGCGTGGATACAAGGGACTGTGGTCAACAGGCAAGCAAAACACCTTCCCAACATCCTGACGTAACTAGCTTGATGCACATGCAGTGTGCGAAGCTGAAGATCACCCTCAATCGCCATTCCGAAGAAGACATGAGATGGACCAAGATCATTCATTCGGCACACAGACGAGAGGAGATCCTTCACAGCTTGAGGGTCGGGGGATGCAATCAAGAGGTTGTCCACATATACCGGGAAAACAATGAAGGGGGCAGAGGGGGCACTCACCAAAAATGGTGGTTCCTCTATGCTATGGTGATACCCCCCGCTCTTAGGTAGCGGAAATCTTGAGGTTCAAACAATGTGAGGATTGCTTCAATCCAGACATGGCCTTTTGGAGACGCCAGATTCTGACTCTGCCGTCCTCAAACCCTAGAGGCTGGATGCAATAGATCTCTTCCTTGAGATTACCGTGCAAGAAAGTTGTTGTCCATGAGGTGGAGGTCCCAATCATGATGTGCCACTGACTCAACAAGGCATTTGTTGTGGTGTACTTGCCCAAGGACAAATATGGCATCAAAGTCCACACCAGGAACTTGGGAGAATACCTTGACCATGAGACGGGCCTTGTACCGTTCCACTAAGCCATGAGGCCTCTCTTTTTTCTTGAAGACACCTAACATGCTAATTTTTCCTTAGGACTTGGCAAGAGCTTCACCTTATCATTAACCATATGCTCCTTAATTGAAGCGAGCACAGCGAGCACAGCTTGCTGGTAGAGAGTAACATGTGCAACGGAGCGTTCTTGTTACACTGTGTTCGGTTCAGGTACACGTGTTGTGCTGCCACTCACAAAGAGTGTGCTAGCGACTGATGGATATGGCAGAGGCCGGATAGAACCAGCTGCCATTATGGCTTGCTGGAACTCTGTAACAATTAGAGAGTATCCAAGGGCGGTTTTTGGTTGTACCACAGCCGCTGCCAAGCCAGGAGTATCAACACCAGATAAAGGATTGGGCCGTGAGGGGTTAACGACACCACTGTGAACTGGACGGACTGACCGCATGGGCCCAGAGTTGCCAGCCGGGGCTGTTAAGGCTACACACGGATCCTATCAGCAGTGTTGAGGAGGATCCAGATCCGTGGGACGGATCCTCCACCTGGATCCAGATTCGCGGATCTGGATCCTGGATCCGTGTCCTGAGATCCAGCTCCAGGATCCATAAATCTTTCTATTTGGGAGGTCATTGGTGGGACCATGTAAATCATCATAACAGAAAAAATAATGGTCTTTTTCATCTGGGGCCCGTCTTTCGAAAATATTGTGCTTGCGCGGAGCCCGCGCGCCGCCTTTTCTGAGCGGCTCGCGTAATTACAGCTCCGGAGCCCTTGCAAACTGACCCCTGCCGCGAAGAATGCCGGCTGCTTCACTAGTTCGCTCGCGAGGGAGGGAAAACGATGACGTCTGATCGAAATTGCGCGTGCACGACGTGGAGATGACCCGGTCGAGGATGGCCCACTGATTATTTTTCCTGCAAATGCCAGTGGATTAAAGCGTGCAAGACAAACACAAATGGCAACCCGGTAAGTCAGTGATAAGAAACGTACACATCATTATTTCGAGAATTTAACTAAGATGTTGTTGTGAACTATGATTCATCCACTTTCAATAATTTATGATCTGTGATTTAAAATCGTTTCTGAACTTGTTGTGTGTGTTTGAAAAGACGAGATTTCACAATGGTGTTATCAATTTTTTGTTTTTTCTCGCTCATATGACCCTGAATCCCACTCAAAAACGGCTAAAAACATGAATATTTGTACCACACAGAACGAACATTGTAGACTGAACTGAAAATAAATACTAAACTGTGTTCATTTTGGCACAAACAAAACTCTTCATATAGCCGCATTACTGATTCAGTCTCCTCCAATGATTATGTAATAACAAAATCAAAGTTCACTAGGGTAATAGGTCCTCCAAAACTATTTTCAATATTTTAATTCCAAGTTCATATACTATTAATGCACATTTTCATGCGTAATAAACAACTACATGATGGGGTGCCTCGTTTTATATTATTAGAGTTATTATATAACCAAATTTCTCTAATTTCTTGCGATCTTTCATGAATGGCTTAAACCATTTAATGAGATTGAAGCCCTTCAACCCCTCATAATCATTAAACATTGACATACTACATGTGTGGTTGTCAACAATGTACTCCTTAGAAAACGCCTTATTTTTTCAAAACTTCACAATAGCTGGCAGTAATATCTACATGTATATCTAAATCTACATACATATCTCTATATTTGTATGTATCCGTATCTATATCTATATCAAGATCTATATCTGTATCCATATCTTTATCTATATATATCTATATCTATATCTATATCTATATCTATATCTATACCTATATCTATATCTATATCTATATCTATATCTATATNGATATAGATATAGATATAGATATAGATATAGATATACATATACATATACATATAGATATAGATATAGATATAGATATAGATATAGATATAGATATAGATATAGATATAGATATAGATATAGATATAGATATAGATATAGATATGGATTTAGATATAGATATGGATATAGATATAGATATAGATTTAGATATAGATATAGATATAGATATAGATATAGATATAGATATAGATATAGATATAGATATAGATATAGATATAGATATAGATATCGATATCGATATCGATATCTATATCTATATCTATATCTCTATCTCTATCTATATCTATATCTATATCTCTATCTCTATCTATATCTATATCTATATCTCTATCTCTATCTATATCTATATCTATATCTCTATCTCTATCTATATCTATATCTATATCTCTATCTCTATCTATATCTATATCTATATCTCTATCTCTATCTATATCTATATCTATATCTCTATCTCTATCTATATCTATATCTATATCTCTATCTCTATCTATATCTATATCTATATCTCTATCTCTATCTATATCTATATCTATATCTCTATCTCTATCTATATCTATATCTATATCTCTATCTCTATCTATATCTATATCTATATCTCTATCTCTATCTATATCTATATCTATATCTCTATCTCTATCTATATCTATATCTATATCTCTATCTCTATCTATATCTATATCTATATCTCTATCTCTATCTATATCTATATCTATATCTCTATCTCTATCTATATCTATATCTATATCTCTATCTCTATCTATATCTATATCTATATCTCTATCTCTATCTATATCTATATCTATATCTAGATCTATATCTATATCTATGTCTATGTCTATATCTATATCTATATCTATATCTATATCTATATCTATATCTATATCTTTATCTATATCTATATCTATATCTATATCTATATCTATATCTATATCTATATCTATATCCACATCTATACCTATACCTATAACTATGTCTATATCTATATCTATTTATATACATCTATGTATACATATATATCTATATCTATAACTATATCTATATCTATACCTATATCTATATATATCTTTACTTGTATCTATATGTATATGTATATGTATATGTATATGTATATGTATACGTATATGTATATGTATTTCTATGTCTATATCTATATCTATATCTAAATCTAAATCTAAATCTATATCTATATCTATATCTATATCTATATCTATATCTATATCTATATCTATATCTATATCTATATCTATATCTATATCTATATCAACATCTATTTCTATATCTATATCTATATCTATATCTATATCTTTATCTATATCTATATCTATATCTACATCTGTATCTATATCTATATCTATATCTATATCTATATCGAAATCAAAATCTGTATCTATCTGTTCATCTATATCCATATCCATATCTATATCTATATCTATATTTATATCTAGATGTATAACTATATCCATATCTATGTCTATATCTAAATCTACATCTATTTCTACATGCAAATGCATATCTATATCTATATTCATATGCATATGTATATCTACATGTACATCTTTATCTATATATGTATCCATATATATATATAGAGAGAGATAATTATAGATAAATATGTAGATTATAGATACGTATATAGATATAGGTATAGATATAGATATAGATATAGATATAGATATAGATATAGATATAGATAAAGATATAGATATAGATATAGATATAGATAT
>SZWC01004029.1:129669-153311 GCA_023375785.1 Penium margaritaceum | reverse complement strand
CTTTATCTATATATGTATCCATATATATATATAGAGAGAGATAATTATAGATAAATATGTAGATTATAGATACGTATATAGATATAGGTATAGATATAGATATAGATATAGATATAGAAATAGATATAGATATAGATATAGATATAGATGTAGATATAGATATAGATATAGATATAGATATAGATATAGATATAGATATAGATATAGATATAGATATAGATATAGATATAGATATAGATATAGATATAGATATAGATATAGATATAGATTTGGCTATACATGTAGATATAGATATAGATGTAAATATGGATATAGTTATAGATATATATGTAGAGATATAGATATAGATATAGGTATAGATAAAGATATAGATAGAGATATGAATATATACTGATATAGGTATACATATAAAAAAAACTGCAAGCTATTGTGAAGTATTAAGATATAGGCTTTTTTAAAGGAGCACAATGTCGACAACCAGAGATGTAAGTATGTCAATGTTAGGGATTGAAGTGTTACAATCTCATGAAGTGGTTCAAGCCATTTATAAAAAACCTGTAAAAGATTGAGAAAATTTGGTGTTATAATTATTCCAATTATATACAACAAGGCACCACTTCATGTAGTTATTTATTACACATGAAAATGTGCATTTACAGTGGATGTACTTTCCATGGAGAAAATTCTTTTACGGATGAATGAAAATAGGTAAAAAATGTTAAAATCTTCTATTTATGTTAAAATATGAAATAAATATGCATACATTTCTTACCAAACTGACTTACCGGGTTGCAAACTGTGGTTTTACTTCACGTTTTACTCCACTGGCGTTTGCAGGAAAAATAATCAGGGGGCTGTCCTCGGCCGGGTCATGTCCACGTTGTGCATGCGCAATTTTGATCAAACGCCATCGTTTTCCCTCCCTCGCGAGCGAACTAGCAAAGCAGCCGGCATTCTTCGCGGCAGGGGTCAGTTCGCAAGGGCTCCGGAGCTGTAATTACCCGAGCCACTCAGAAAACGCGACGCGCAGGCTCCGCGCAAGCACAATATTTTCGATTGACGGGCCCCAGATGAAAAGGACCGGAAAAAATAAAGACGTAAGTGTTGACGTTCGCTACCTCGTGCATTTTCAGCGTGAAGGCAGGAGCCTCCATCCACCTCGTGGTGTATGACCTCCGTGTAGTGAAGAGGAATGCTAATGTGGCGTACACGTTTTCCACATCCGCACGACCCTCCACTGGTCTACCTACTCGTGCAATAACTTGAAGTTTGGATGAGAGAAGAAAATCATGGCAGTTCAAATATCATGTCAACATTGAATCTATTTACTGTTGGTAGGCAAACGAGGGAAACCGTGTCTTCTGGCCAGTGCTGCCATGTCATAAAATTGGAAAGGCAGCAGCTCATGCTGTATTTCTTCCTGACAGTAGCTCAGCATCAAGCCAGTATGAGCACGAGGCTCGACACCAGAACAAGTATATCGCACCTGCCAGTGGGCGAGGCTGCTATTGGTTGCATGAAAGGTTTGACAGGTCCTCTTGACGTGGAAACTGAAGGTTGCCTCAATCACATCCAAGGCGCAAATGTTGACTGTTTGAATTTGGAACTGTAAATTTCATAAAACATGAGCCGATATGAGCAGGACCTCCCATGTTTTCCGATACCCCCTCCTCCTCCCTCTCCCCCAAGGATCCGGTTCTGGATTCGGAGATAAAGACCGGTTCCAGGAACCTGGATCAAGATCTCTGGATTCTGATCTGGATCCGGATTTTTTGGTAGTTCCCACGGATATTAGGATCCGTGTGCAGCCTTACAGGCTATACAACTGGTAGGTGGGGTATAATGTGTGGCAGAATGCAAAGGTCTCAGACAACTGCCTGACTAATGAACAAATAACGACAATATGGGGGCTGTGAGGGTACGACTGGGACCGCTGTTGATGGAACCACAATTGGCGACACAGGTGACGACGCAATAGGAGATGATGCAGAGGCGGAAGGGAATGATGTAGGCAATGTTGATGCAAAATGAGATGAAATAGGTGGCGAGACAGATGTGATAGGAGAGAATGCAGGCCACGATACAGATGCAACAGGGAGTGACGCTGGCGACGATGCAGCAGCGATAGGATATGACGCTGGTAACAACGCAGGCGTGATGGGAGGTGACGTAGGCACCGATGCAGATGTGCTAGGTGATGATGTAGGCAACGATGTTGTGGGATACGGAGTGCATCCAGTACCAAAAGGCACTCCACAGACACCACCTTACCTTGCACAAGAGAAGGGTGCAAGCAACAGAATAGATTGAGCAATGTTGCATGAGAAGGTGTTCTCAAATAAGAGAGCATTGTGAGACTTGACAACCCGACCACACTCGGGGTCCTAAAAGTGCCAGGCGTTGGACTGAGAGGAAACACCAAGGAAAAAACAGAGGCAGCCTTGAGGAGACAGCTTGCCATCGCGTTGGTCCTCAGGGAGTAAAATGATAGCGATGTTGCTCCAGAAACGATCGAGGCAAAGATCAGCACGACAACCATACCATCGCTTGAATGGCGTGACATGAACAGGTAGTGTACCATGGGAAACACAGTTCCAAACCCACGTCATCTAGGACATGGCCTCAAAGGAAAATAGTGGAGGGAGACCACAATCGACAAGAAGGGTGCAAACAGCAAGAGTGCAGTTGGAACGTTCCAACACTCCATTCTACTGTGGTTTATATGGAGCCGAGAGCTCGAGATGCCCTCCTTGAGACCAGAAGAAGCGGACCATGCGGTCAATGAAATCCCCACCATAACCAGAGCGGAATGCTATCAGCTTATGCTGGCAAGCATGCATAGCCAGGGCAAGTCAAGACTCGATCGTGGGTCCAACATTGCTTCTTTAGTGAAGGGCAAAGATCCAGAAAAAGCGAGAGAAATCGTTCGTAAGACACAAGACGTACCCACCAACACACCTCAGAAATTTCTCAAGGAGTGGCCCATAACGTCTGCATGGAAAAGGGCAAGGGAGTACAGTGTGCGGGAGTCAAGACAAAGGAAAGGACGGGAAATGCAGCTTGTTTTGTGTGCAATCAAGACACTCAGCAGTGCATGGTGCAGGGAATGTGCCACGGTCAAGACCAACAGCAGGCTGATGATGTAAGAGTATGGATGACGCCTGTATGCACAAAAAAAAATGGTATTGGAGCAAACGTGTTTGTGCAAGGAAAAACAAAGGAGCAACATGCACATGCGCTACTGCAATGGCCGCAGGCGATGGTGCAAACAAGGACACATGATGAAACTAGTCACAATGCAGACCACGAAGAACACGATAGCCAGAAAACTGCAGTCACATAGTGAAAACGCCACAAGATGAGACGAATTCCATGCCAGATCATCCAAGGCAGATACACACAGCAAGCTAACTTGAAGCACAGGGACAAAGAGGACAGTTGGCAAGAAGAATTCACCGGATGGACCAAAAAACACACAACACCACCACCCTCAACTGATAACATCTAGCCAAAGCCAGTGCGAATGAAGTGTACATCTCTTTCAGGCCTCAACGTAACAGATGTGGCAGAAGACGACGCCATGTGATGAGTGGCTTCAGAATCGATGACCCAGAAGCCACTCAACACATGAGACGCAGCAGTCACATGACAATTCATGATAGTGCAAGCTAGGACAAAAGAGGACGTAGAACGACCAGAAGTTGCAGCAAGGAAATGGGGAAGGGTGAACGACAGCCAATGCTCAACCCAATCCACAAACGACACAACCCCACCTTCTGATGTGCCCCGAAGGGCTCCATCCAATGAACAACGGTGACCCCAGGACTGGACAGTCAAACTCACACTGGAGGGGACAGCCGGAAGCCGAGGATGGAAAGGGAATGTGGAGGCCGGAGGAGATGTGTCCGGACCATGCGGTAGCTCTGGAAAGGACTAAGCTGGTGGCGTAATGAATGATGGAGCCACGGGTTGGAGCCACGATGGAGGGGTGCAGTAGGTGGCACATAGACCATAGGATAGTATGGTGGCGGAAGCCAACGCCACCCCGGGTGGGGTACATCCATCGAAGAGACTGGCATGGAAACCCAACCGGGCATTGGAACTGTCAAGGACATGATGGTGGTGATCTCCCACCATACGAGGTCAGACTCCCATGTGTGAGGGTCTCGACCAAAGAGGATGGGAGTGAAAAGGGGATGCACGTCTCCCTAGGCAACAGGAAAAATCCCCAATTGCCCGGGTTTTGACCACATTGAGGAAATGAGGAGAGATAATACAAATAAAAGGTATAGAATAATAAATTGGAAATAATGGAAAATGTAATCCACCTAAAAAGTGGGAAGTGTGGGCCAGACCTGGGCTCACCAGGGGTTTGAGAGGTGTGAGAAGGCTCACTGCATTTCCCCCACCAAGTTTTCTTTAGGGGGGGGGGGGGAGGGAAGGTCGACCCTTGCTAGTGCAAAAAGGAAATATGGGCTCAAGCAACAAGCCTGTCAAGAGACAAGCTCATCGATTGAAAAGCTTGACGATAGAGGAGGTTGTCGACCGAGCCCGTCAACTGGTGGGCTCAAGAAGATGTAGGGCAGCTTCTCGCCGGCTGACAAGCTCAGCCAACAGTGCCAAGCACTACTACCAAGCCTGCTGCTGCTGTTGGAGCTGATTTTGCTACTTTGCTACTGTAACAAGTAATGCAGCTGCTATTGGAGCTTTCGTTGCGAATGCGGCTACTACTGCTGCTGCTGCTGCAGCTGTTGCTGTTGTAGCAATTGCTATGGTAGCTGCCACTATAGATGCTGGAGCAGCTACTACTGTGAATGCGGTTGCTGCTGTTGCTGTTTCTGTTACAGAAATTTCTGCTATAGCTACTGCAGTAGCTGCTACTGCGAGTGTGGCTACTGTTGCTACTGATGCAAGTGCTGCTGTTTCTACTGTAGTAGCAGTTGCTGCTGAAGTGGCGAATGCTGCTGCTGCTCTGGCTGTTGCACGAAGATGCAATGCAACCAGAGGATTGGCGCCGCTGCCACTGTTGCTATTGCAAATGATGTTACCGTTGGTGCTGCTCAGTGTACTTGCACCTGTTGCAAGGAAGGAAGCCGGTTGCAGCTGCCACCGGGGCAGCGGTTGCTGATGCTGGGAAGGTGGCCGAAGCCCCCACCATGATTTGTGCAAGTTGCCATCAAGAAAGCAGCCGTGATGAGGGAAACTGCCAAAAGAAATTGGCAGCATTCCGCCTCCAGCTCTGCCGGAGGACTATGTGAATTGATTCCTCAGCTCAGGGCCTCCATGTTGCCAGGACCTGTAAGCCCCACCCAGGCCAGCCCAGATGCCTCCGGTGCCGCTGTTGCATGCTGTGTGGTGGGAGGGAAAGGGTGTGTCTCTCTACTGCTCTGACATCATGAGGGAATAGAGAAACCCCCAAAGCAGCATTGAATGTGAGAGGGTACCTTGCACATCCGCCGTCCCGCATGCGGAAAGCGGCTCTCTTCCAGGCGCTTGCCCTACCACCCACATCCCTCTCTTACAGCGGACTCCCTACTGCTGTCATAGCTCCTAAGGCTGACTGCAGCCAGCTGCTGCACCCTGTAGCAACGGACAGGACCAATTGTGGTCACTGCCCAACAGCAACTCACAGCAGCAAGTGAGAAACAATAGCCGCGACAACAGTGTAGCAGCAGCAGCAGCAACATTCAGCACCAGCAGCAAGAGCTGCAGCAGCAGCAACAGTGCAGCAGCAGCAGCAGCTGCGAGCCATTGCACAAGCAACAGCAGCAGCATCCGGTTGTAGCATCATCAGTAGCATCAGCAGTTGCGTAGCTGTCACCAACGCACTTTTGTAGTGCAACCCAACAGTTCTCCTCATTTTCAGTACGACGCCACAAGAATGACACCACTTTGGTGGTACTCACAAGAACAATGGATCATTCCAAAGTTCTGGTAGTGGCACCACTTGGCGGCTACTCCAATGATCGTCAGGCAAGTCAACTCCGCGCCTGGAGCAGTGACAATCCCATGCCCAGAGCCACCTGTACAACATCGTCATGGATAACGCACCCGAACCAAGTGAGCCCATCTCACCCAAACACCTCGGGGGATGGGGGGTTTGTCAGCC
Source organism: Penium margaritaceum (assembly GCA_023375785.1). Taxonomy (NCBI): domain Eukaryota; kingdom Viridiplantae; phylum Streptophyta; class Zygnematophyceae; order Desmidiales; family Peniaceae; genus Penium; species Penium margaritaceum. Next base: position 147,202 of record SZWC01004029.1, on the reverse strand, counting down.
ATACAACGCCACTGAAGTGGACATAATTGCGGATGACCTTCTTTACTGTATCTCGTCAGGAAAGCTGAAGAGGGATGCCTTGGCTGTCATAGACGCTGGTACTGCAGCAGTTGCCACATTTGCAGCCCCATCTAGAGCATCACGCGCACCTGCCTCCACATTGGCAGGGCGTGCCACAGAGGCCTACACCGAGGCTGCAGTTTTAATTGGACAAGTTGCTATAACAGCTGCAAACATCGGCACACAGATCACTGCATTCATATCCGCTATGGCCTCTGAAAAAGATTCTACAACATCTGACGTGGCATCAGCCACTTCTGCCATCCGCACCTTGATGTCAACGGCCGCCACATCTGCTTCATCAGCACCATCAGCCACCACTAGCCTCATCACAGCTACTGTATCTGTTGCAGCAGCCCTCACCACTTTGGGCCCAACACTCACCAGTGGCGCTCTAGTGGTCCCAGTTGAATCTACGGTGTCATTTCTCTCTGCTACTGCAGCTGCTTCTGTCCTACCATTTCTTGCATTTCTACATATCCCTTCAACTCCTCCTGCATTGTTAGGATCCCTCTTGCATGCGTCATCTTTGCTGGTTCTCTGTCTGTGCTCTTTATGCAGTGTTTTACTTGTATGAATTGGGTTGGGCTGTCCTGTAGTGATGATCATACAGTCGTAAGAAGTGATGGCATGAGGCAAGTGATTGTAGAAGCAAGCTTAAGCAGCAGACAGTGTGCAAGCACGAGAACATGACCAACTCAGAGGGACAAAAGTGAGATCAAACAATAAGCTTCAAAATGGAATGAAGACAAGTACAAGATGAGAGCAGGAGTGCCAGAATTGGGAGTAGAAGAGGGTACGCCGAGAAAATATGGAGTCCAAGACGAGTGGAAGTGTTGATGGGAGCAGAGCTGAGCAAAGGAGCAAAATTGACTGAGCAAAGAGATGCATTGAAGTGCTAAGATTAGGTAGCAAAGAATGAGCAAGAAAGTAATGGCAGAGCTGAGATGCGGTCACAAGGACCACGAAATCAAAGGCAAACATGATGAATAGTTTTGTTCTGGGTTACTCAAAAGAATGAACATATTCGGTATCTACAAAATTGAACAAGACAAACAACTAGAGTAACGGTTTGATTCCATTAGCCGGACGTGGGTGACATATGTCACATTATCAGGGGATATCTTGATGGTCGGTTACAACAGTCACTTGACCGATGAGCCGTTATTCAAGGTGGTTCGGCCCATGACCTGAAATTTTATTGAGCGCTTAGAGTTTATCCAAGACGAAAGGGGATTTGCGGCTTGTTGAAGTCTTCGGTTTACTTCCAACACCCCCCTGGCTCCGAAAAGCTTTAGAAGAATCTCCCTCTGGTGTAGTGGCTTGAGATAGCTTCTCCTGATTTTTTAAATGACTCTGCTCCTTGTTTTCCAAGGCCATGTCTTTCACTGTTCATCATGGTGCGGTCATCACAGCTGCTGTCACTGCTTTCCTTAGTTGGATAAAATTATACATCTTTGCAGTGATCTGTCAGGCACAGTGGTTTGGCGAAGGACCATGGATGAGGTGGGCAGAGAAATGCGCGGAGGAGGGAATGCCACGTGGTGGTGAGGTTGGAGGTCCTCATATTGATGACAGGGTGGAAGATAGTTTCAATAAGTAGGCACAGAACTCTCTTTAATTGAAAGAGCACTTCTCCCATCACCTGGGATTGGAAGTTGGGATGGCACAGATGAAAACCTATGTAGACTGGATGGTCATGAAGGGCATAAATGAAAGTTAGTCCATTGATGTAGACCATTCCAAATAAGAGGGAGATGTCCATACCCCAGGCCCTCCTATTGGTAGAGCCATCATGAAAGAGGGTGATAATAGGCAGCCCCTCCAACATTTCATCAGGTATAGCTTCGAGGTTGATTGGAACATTGTGAGTTGCAGGGTTAAACTAACTTCTTGGAGTGTTTTCATCATCTTGCGGTCTTTTTGTTGCAATGGGAGCCATCCCATTTGTGTTGGTACAAGGAGTGCAGGGATGAAGAGGGTGCATGTTGGAGGACGTAGCCACGAGGCCATTCATAGAGGGATCTCTGCCACAAATGATCCTCTGTGTCCTTTGTGAGAGGGTGGAACGAGGTCGATTCTCAAACCTGATTCAGAGGAGTGATGGCTTGTTCCCCCGTTTTCCTGAAACTAACAAGCAGGACGACGGGTGGTGTTGATGCTCTGATGCCAGAGGCCTTGAGGGATGCCCGCCTTTATCGAAGGCACATGAGTTGCCAAATACAAGTGATTGATGATGGTGGCGGCGTGGATGCAGGTCACTGAAAGAGAGGCAGTTAACCCGTGCGGATCCTGATGACTAGTAGATTGCAGATTGCGGATGATGATGGTAAAGACCCGGAAGCTGGGGAAAACCACGTGCGCGGAGTTGATTGATGAGAATGATTGATGAGCAACAATGACTGGGTGCAGGGACGGTCCATGTGCGTGAATTGATGAAGGGATAGAGATGTGGTAAGGGGAAGGCGGGAGCTGATGAGCCAGGTGAAATCCATTGCCGGCTTGGGTGTACGTTGCTGTGAGTTTGGCAACTGACACGTGAAGATCCTAGTGATGGCTTTCGATGTGGATGAAGGCGGATTGCTGATTTGATTAATTGATTGATGACTGGGTGCAGGGATAGAACCATGTGTGCTCATTTGATGATAAGGATGATGATTGATGAGGCGGGGGATGGAGATGATGATGATGTATAAGAAGCTGAGGATGATGAAGAGGAAGCAGCAGATGAGGCGGACGAGGCTGATGAAGCAGATGGAGTTGTAGAAGGAGACAAAGGCAGATGCAGAGGAAGAGAATGCTGCAGGATGAGGATGAAATGGAGGCATTCCGAGGACGAGGACGTGATGCAAGAGGGAGACTCAAGAATGTGATGTGGCAAAGAGGAACAAAAGTGACCGAGGGTGAAGCTAATATAGATGGAGCAGATTGGTGTAGACAATGCAGGTGGAGGAAGAGGAGATGCAGAAGGCGCTTTGGGGGATGAGAACGGCAGTGGAAATGTGATGTTGCCACTAGGCCACAAGGAGGAGCGGAAGCAACTGATTAATGGTGGAGGACAAAATATCTTCAGGGAACAGGGTTAGATGATGCCAATGCGGGCAGATGATGAGAGTGGAGAACCGAGCAGAAAGCAGTAGGAAGCTTTGTTAGAGATGAAGACGACGGGTGACTCGGAGGCTACTCTAGACTGTTGGCGAAGGATGGAAATGGATGTTGCCACGGGATTTTATTTAGATGAAGGGACTTAGTCGTAGCAGAAGATGCCGTCAAAGTTTGATGATACTATTGACGTCAGCTATAGATGAAGGAAGTGGGCGAGCAAGCAGGCAAGAGACTCAAACCATCAATGAAACTGGAGAAGGATAACCTCCACGTGAAAATGAATAGGAACAGGAAAGAGAAGTCTCTCAAGTAATTTCTCAGTTGTGAGGGCGGAGTCAAAGAAAGCAAAGATGATAAAGGCAATGGCAGCGGCAGCAGGATGAGCTGGAGAAAATAGGAGACAAAGGTGGAGGCGGAGACATGGTGACTTGGTCAAGTGACACCATGCGATGTTGCCTGAGGCTCTGATACCATGTCAGACGAATTGATAGTGTGAGATGAGTAATGGTAGAAGCAAGCAGGAGCAGTGGACAGTGTAGAAGTGAACGTGATGATAAGAAAGTGAATAAAGTGAGAGCAAAAGGTTAGGTAGAAGATGAAATAAAGAAAGGTACGAGATAAGAGCAGGGGTGCTAGAATTGGGAGTAGAAGAGGGTTCAATGAATGAATGCAGAGCCTGGGAAGAGTGGAATTGTTAACGGGAGCAGATCCGATCAAAGGAGTGAGAGTGGAGCGAAGAGATGCAATGGAGTGGTAATATTGGGCAGTAAAGAATGAGCGAGAGAGATGTGGCTGAGCCAAGACATATCCTCGAGGACCGTGGAATTACAAGAGAACATGATGAACAGAACTGCTCTGGTATACTTGAAAGAAAGATTTTTTTTTTTGTATTAAAAAAGTAGAAGAGGAAAAACAACAAGAGCGATGGATTGATTCCGCTAGCCAGACGCGGGTGACAGATGTCACATTTTTAGGGGATACCTTGAAGGTAGATCACAACGGTTTGCTGATCAATGAGCTGCTAATCAAGGTGGTTCAGTCCAGGACCTAAACCTTTACTGTGAGCTCAAAGTTTATCCGAGAGGATATAGGAGGTGAGTCTTGTCAGATTCCAACAGATATGTGCCGAGGACACTCCTAGTTTTCTCGGGGCGAGTGAAACTCTGTCGAGGCCCACTGGGGCGAGTGAAACTCTGCCAAAATCTTTCCAGCAGAGCCCGTCTGTTGTCACGATGCCTTGTGACAGTGAGTGAATCATAGCATAGTTGCAGCATCAGCTGAACCTTGCCCGTGAGGCTCCACATGAGGCTGAAGATCACCTCAGGCTTGAGGTAGATACTTGGGCTGCCCTTGCTTATGAGGTAGCTGCCATTGTGCTCAAGTGTCTGCCCCATACTTCCGTTCCTCCTTGTGGTGATAAATTGGGCACTTGTGTTGGTGCCTCTTCCACAACATTTTCTGGTAGCACCTCCGTTGCCAACCCTGCTGTCCCTTCTTTTGCTGCCACCACTGGCATAGTGCCGCACCAGCATTGATTCCTCTTTGAACCTTCTGTCCTTTCCACAGGGCTCACCTTCTCCTCCTGGGAGGTGCATTTCAGTGCTTGGGCTAAGGGGGAATAGCAGTGGGAAAACTACGCTCAAGCTTTCCTTCCCTTCACATCTGCTGCTTTTGAGTCCGCCCGTGCTGTCGCTCCCTTATTGCCACTGCGCTTGAGCTGCTCACTGAAGGCGTCAGCACCTTCAATGATGATCCCATTGTCCAGAATTTTTCTGACCCAGTCAGTGTGTACACTATGCTTCACTGCCGTACCACCATCACTGGCCAGGCTGCCAAAACTATGCTCACTGTCCAGTTCAACACACTCTTGATGCGTACGGACAAGACGGCTGATGCGTATTGGGCTCTTGGGCTCAAGCTCTTTCATGAGCTTGACAAAAAAGGGCCTAACCAGCTGTCTGCTGTACTTACCATCCATGTTGACTTCTCAAAGTCTAAGTCGATGCTAACTCGCCAAGTCGAAAGTCGGAAGTCGCCCCATCTGACCCCAAGTCGACTTTGACCTGAAAGTCGACTTGGGGTTTGACTATGAGAAGGCCAGAAATACTGAAATGTGATCACATACACTACATTTTTTCCAGCAGGGATCTGTTTACCGGCCCAAAAACACCATTTCTGGCCCATGATTTACCTGTTCATTTTCAGACACATGTTACCCAAGTTGCCCTAAAAATCACATTTCAACATTGTTTTGTCATAAGTCATAGTTTTAGTTATCTATCTCTTTACAGGTTCTGGAGGAGGTCTCCTCAGGCACTTGTACTATCATGTGGATAATGTTAGACAACATTAACACATTGCGAGGGAACTCTGCCTCCCTCAACTTTGGAGAGGAGGACACACATCATTCAACAGTGGAATTGAAACATTGGCAAAGCAGAAAACAAAACAGGAAATCTGGTTTGAAATATGACATTGATCACAGCACAAAAAGGCATGTGGACTTGCAATGTAATCCTAACGGCCTTTGCGAAGTCGCCTAGAGCGATCAGAGGCCTTCCCAGCTGCTGTGCTAACTGCAGCCATTGAACCTTCTGCAGTGGGGGCTCGTGAGTTGGGCTTGGATCCCACTGTAGAACCTCCCTCTCCTGCACCTGCCACAGCAGCTGCTGCTGCAATGCCTGGAGCCTCCATGTCCTTGCGTTTGCGAACACCCTGCCTGAGAATCCTTGTCACCTCTGCCGCACCACCATCGTCTTCTGCATCGTTCTCCTCATTGCTGTCATCATCTCCCTGCTACTCCATCTGTTCAATCTCCTCTTCCTCGTCCTCATCCTCCTCGTCGTCAGTGTTTTCTTCCTCATCCCCTGCCACCTCCCTCACCTCTACCACCTCAGAATCGTCACCGTCTGCTGCACCTGCAATGGTGGGGTCCCAATGGAAGTCATAGTCCTCCTCGTCCTCGACATCCCCATCTGCCTCACTTCCACTGTCTCCTGTCTCCTCATCAACTGCTTGCTTGATATCCTTTGTCAGCTTCCTTGCTTTCTTCTTCCCGTACATACGTGTCAGCCGCACGTTTGTGCGGACCAGCATCTCCAGCGTTGAAACCTTCAGACGGTTGCGCCGTGCAGTCTGAATAAGCTCGTGCTTTGAGAAGGCCCACTCGTTGTCGGAGCTGCTGCAAGGCTGTGCCAAAAGCCGCATTCCCAGCGCCCGCAGAGTTGGCAGGCTGGTCATGTGGCGGCCATGCCACTTGTACGCAGGCAGCTCGCCTGCTATCACCTGTTGCACTGCTTCCTTTGCCCGCAGCACCTCCCTGACCTTGGACGGCTCCTCCTCCAATGTGATCCTGCCGTTCTCAAATGCCTCCAGCTCCCCATTGATGGTGTCCTGCTCGCGCTGATCCGGGAGGAGTGCAGTGACGACCGTATTCCACGCCTCCACCATTTTCTCGTCGCCATCAAACTTGTGGCCGAAGTGCTGCGGGTGGCAACGACGAGCTGCGGCATAGATGGGACAAGACATTTGATTAGTCCAACGGAAGCTCAGACGCTCAGCAACAAACTTGACCCAGTCAGGGTTGCAAGAAGCACGACGGCTGCCCCGAGAAGTAGCAAGAGAGTTCACAGCCACCGTCGTGTCCAAAAGTGTCTCAAACACAATCCCGACTGTCCCCCCTGCACTGTCAGCCTTACGAATAGCAAGGACGATTGGGAGCATCAGCTTGGTCATGGCCTTGACCTGCACCCAAAAGACGCCCATCTTGACAAGCCTGCGCACTTCCTTCTTCTTTGCCTTCCACCCAGCATCCTTGCCAACAGAACCGAACTCATTCCACCTTGGGCTGCTGAAAATCTTCACAAGAGTCTCACGCAGCTTCAGCAGACGCTCAAACATCTTATGCAGAGACCCGAACTGGGTGGCGACAGCAGGAAACAACACCAAGCCACCCTCCGTCTTCAGCCAGGACCTGAGCAAGTCCTTGTTGCGGAAAGATGACACAATGCGCTCTGCCTTGCTGATGAGGTTTGAACCCCACTCTATTTTTGCCACATCTTTCAGCACAAGATCCAAGGAGTGGGCAACACAGTGACTGAAGAAAACAGCAGGGTACTTCTTCCGGAGCTCAAGATAGGCCTTCTTGTTTGTAGACGCGTTGTCTGTGATCACCATGACGACCTTGTCCGCGCCCACCTCGGAGATGGCGTGGTCGATGACCGCTGTGACATGATTGGCGTCCGTGACGACGCCGCTTGCATCTCTGGAGAAGAGGTGTGCGGTACCTTCCACGTTTGACGCCATCGCCGAGTAGATGGGTCGGATCTGGATATCCGACCACTCGTCGACGCCAAGGGTTACTCCAAAAAATTTCCCAGCCACTTCGAAGCGGAGCCTCCAGCTCTGCTAGCTAAGCATCAAGTGCTGGAAGCAGCTCCGACGTCACCCGGTCATTGGCGGGCAGCCTGAAGCTGGGTGTTGTCCGCCGCGCATCCTCCACGAGCTTGAAGACGACGTCATCTCTGCAGAACGAGATAGGGAGGGCGTTCTTTGCCATGATTTTCACGATCGTCCGCTGGCACTGGCTGTTGGCAGCGTTTGCAAGGGTTTCTGACATGAGCGACTGACGAGAGGTGTTGAGCGATGCTGCAGAGCCCGGGGTGCTGCTGCGAAGGGACTCAGGGATAGAAGCTGGAGCGGGAACCATAGCTGGCAGAGTGTCGGCAACACCAGCAGCTGTGCGAAGTTCCTGCTGCTTCCGCTCTGCGACGAGCTTTGCCCAGTCAACTGGGCTGGAACTCGTGCCCCATGGCTCGCCTTGGCCATTGTACAGCGTCTCGTCGAATGGCTGAAAGGAGGCCGGGGGAGGGGGCAGGGGAGGGAGACCAAGAAGCGCCCGGGCAGCTGGAGGAGCCACCTTGCACTTAGCAATGTTATGCATAGCCGCTCCGAAATGACCGCGCATACGGTCAGATCCGCCTGACGCCACCTTTCCGCATGGCCTGCACTGCCATCCGGGGTAGCCGCCTTGAGTCGGTACAGGCCTGAAAAACTTGCTAAGGGCCCGGATGAGGAAGTCACCAGCCAGAACTGGTGGTCTGGCCGACGTAGATGGCACAGAACTGGTGGTGGCCTGACTGGCCCCGCCAGCCATGTTGGCAAAGCTTGCAACGTTGGAACAACAAGTGCATGGACTCAGTTACCTAGACACCCCCTCCACCTGACCTGACAGGCGGATCCTGTGCAGCCTCGTCCAGGCTGGCAGGACATGTCATGCCCGTCCCATGAAGATGACAACGTGTTCTGTGGCCGCCTATTGGTCAGCAGTAGCCGCAAAATGTCACACGAGTGCGATGCGTTTTTTCCACACAGTGAATATGCTCCAGGCACGCATTATCCACGTAGCAAGTGCATGTCACATGACTGGTTTGATGCTGACCTACCAGCTGTCTAGAATAGCCAATCCCGCTTGGGATATCTCACTCTGCCAAGCCAGCAAGGCTCGGCAGACCTGCCGACAGGCCGTTTTGTACTCGCGGTGGTCGATCTTGACCTCGTAATTAAATTCCCCTGCCCTGGTCCAAGGGGTCCAGAACCAAAATAGGGGCAAAAAAGTGTCAGGAGTGCCAGAGGGGGATCAAGTCAAGTCGACGTCGACGTCGACTTTGATCGACTTAGCGACTCCGACTTGATCCCCTAAAGTCGGAAGTCGAAGTCAACATGGCTTACCATGGTCAACGGGTTAATGTGTGAGCTCTTAGGCCTCCTTTGCGATGTGAAGGCACATGAGCTGCAGCGCCTTGCGTCCCAGCCAGTTCCACCCAAGTCTACTCTTGGTGCTGGTTCTGTAGGGGAATTCACTGCTGAGCGCCTTGCCACCTGGTGGACCAGTTGCCAGAACAAGCGCCTCCATCGCATGGCTGTAAATGGGGTTTCCACGGCAGTTATTGCCTCATCTCCCTATCCCTCTTCACCTGCATCCTCTTCCTCCTCTTTCTCCGTCGCCTCCACTATGCCTGCCCTTCCCTCTTAGGGCCGTGGGCATGACAAGGATCATGGGAAGGGCACGGGGAGAGCCAAGGACCCTGCTCCCTCTTTTGTGCCTGGAGCAGATGTGTGCTAGAAATGTTGCTCTACCAAGCATTCTGCACAAACGTGCCTTGCTCCCCCTCATGACCTGCATCTTGTTCGCACCATGCACGCTCACTGGGGGTATGCCGCCGGCACCTACACCTCATCCACTACTAGCTCCAGCACTTCCTTTCGGTCCTCCACCTCCTTTTCTCAGGCTTACTCCACCGCTGAATTTCCCTCCAATCCTCCATCAACTCCATATCCATGGAAATGGCCTTTCCCATGCCTGGTACTGGCCTATATTGGGCCACCTTTACCAGCCTACGTCAATTATCTGCGGTACCCTTCTCTTTCTTTGGGCTCCTCAAGTCCTACTCCGGTGGTATCGGAGCAGGATAAGTGCCAGCTGGAGCATTCTCTTGTCTAGCTTCTGTCAGAAACTGGGGTGCAGTTGCAAACGTGGCCTGACGGGTCTTCTGTGCTCACGGCTTCTTTTGTGCGGGTTCTGAGTCTAAGCGTGAGCTTTATGGTCGCCTCACGCTATGTTTCTGGGAGTGGAAGAGAGTTGTGAGAAATTCATTTTTGCGAAGGGAAAAACGTGATTTTGCATTAGGTTTTGAACATGGACATCATTTGAACATTTGTAGGGCTAGTCATGAGCTCTCCAACGCTCTAAACCGTGCATGATTCGGATCACCGTAGCTTCCGCTACGTCAGCCGTACCCCAAATCAGCTGCTTAGTCGGCGGCGCGCACCACGTCACCCGCCGATGCGCCCTCACACATCAAGGACCCATCAAAGGGCCATTCCGGAGGCGCAGATGTCCCTACCCATAGTGGCGGTGTTCCTCGTGCCTTTGGGGTCTGTTTCAATGAGTTAATCATCATGTTTGGTGATGGGGATTGATGTGGTTCGAAACCTGTCCGCGGACCTGCAGTCAGAATTTTGATGAAGTCCCCGAGTAACAAACTGTACTACTGAGTTTCGGACTCCGAGCCAGGNTCGGATCACCGTAGCTTCCGCTACGTCAGCCGTACCCCAAATCAGCTGCTTAGTCGGCGGCGCGCACCACGTCACCCGCCGATGCGCCCTCACACATCAAGGACCCATCAAAGGGCCATTCCGGAGGCGCAGATGTCCCTACCCATAGTGGCGGTGTTCCTCGTGCCTTTGGGGTCTGTTTCAATGAGTTAATCATCATGTTTGGTGATGGGGATTGATGTGGTTCGAAACCTGTCCGCGGACCTGCAGTCAGAATTTTGATGAAGTCCCCGAGTAACAAACTGTACTACTGAGTTTCGGACTCCGAGCCAGGATTTTGGCTAAGTTCCTCAGTAACAAAACTGCACTACTGAAAATCTGGCGGATCATCCACCGGACGCCTCGGCAGTCCTTCCAGAGGAAAATCCCCAGATGGCATTTTGTTATTTGTTCCGGTCAATTAGTCACCGGCAGTCGAACCGCGGCCAGCTCCCAGAGCCGCCGTGCACACCCCAACTTTGGAAGCTCATATCTCCCTCGTTACTTGTCCGATTCTGGTGAAACAACTTCCACCGGATTCAGCGACGTGTCAAATTTTAGAGGACCCCTTCGTTATAGGATTAGAGCAATTCTCAAGTCTCTAGATCCAACGAAGAGGAATTTCCTCTCTCCGGCGGCTCGTCGACGCCTCCTGGTGCCGCACTTGGGCATGGAGAGGGGAAAATCTTCAACATTCTCCCCATTGCACTTGCCATGCCCGGTGCTCCTGCTTGCTCTCACTCATCTTTGTTGCGCCCTCAAGCCCATCATAGCTGGTCATCCCAAGCCCGGCCTCGCTCAATGCGTGCCGGTCCATGGGTTGTGCTTTGGTCAAGCAATCGGCAAGCATGTTGTGCGTGCAACAGTGCTGCAGCACCACCTGCCCGTTTTCAACCATGTCCCGTGCGTAGTGATAATGCACGTCAATGTGCTTTGTCCTCTTATGCTGCGTTAGGTTGATGGTCAGCAAGATTGAGCCGGTGTTGTCCTTATGCACCACCGTAGGCTCTTGATGCGGCACGCCCAGCTCGCCCAGCAACCTGCGGACCCACACCACCTCTTGACTGCCTCAGCCGGCGTGATGTACTCTTCCTCCACTGTGGAGGTGGCAAAATAGTTCTGCTTCCTACTGCACGACAAGACCATTGCACCAGTGAGGAAGAACATGTAGCCGGATGTGGACATCCGCTTGTCCACATCGCCTGCGTAGTCTGCATCCATATAGCAGACCAGACGCAAAGGGTCCGCCTGCCCCTTGCCGTCGAACCTCAAATGCGCATGTCGCGTCGCATGCAGGTAGCGGAGGATGCACTTGACCGCCTGCCAGTGTATTGGCCTTGGATCGGCCACATTCTTGCTCACTTGGCCCACCTCAAAGGCCAGGTCCGGTCGAGTGGCCACCATGGCGTACATGAGGCTACCCACTGTTGATTTGTAGGGCACCCCTGCCATATCCTCCCGCTCTTCTTTTGTTTGCGGTGCCATTGCCGCACTCACTTCACAGGTCGTGGAGACCAAACTGCAATATGGTTTGCAGTCCTCCATGCCGTACCAGCACCTCGGCCACGTATTTGGCTTGTCCCAGCTCAAGCGTGCGCATCCTCCGGCTCTGCGTGATGCTCACCCTGAGGTAGTACTCCAGCTCCCCCATGTTCGACATCTGGAATCTGCTGCTTAGTTGCTCTTTCAGCCGCTGTAGGCTCGGCAGATCCGTCGAGTGAAAAATCAGGTTGTCCACATAGAGTGCGGCGATTTGATGGAGTTGCTTGTCATGTTGCAAGTACACGTTGTGATCTGCCTCACAGTGCTTGAAGCTGAGTTGTGCCATGAAGCTGTCCATCTGTTGTTACCAACATCTAGGCGATTGTTTTAGCACATACAAGGACTTCCACAGCTTACACACCTTGCCCTCTGATGCCTCCACCCTCTCTGGCACCTCCACGTAGACTTTTTTTTGTCTATGATGCCATTGAGGAAGGCCATTTTTACGTCCATTTGGTGGAGCTCCATGTCCTTTGCGATTGTCACTGCAAGGATCTCCCGGATGCTTGTGAATTTGGCGACAGGAGCGAATGTCTCATCATAGTGTTTGCTCTTACGCTGTGCGCATCCCTTTGCCACCAGTCGCACCTTGTATTTGTCAACCACACCTTCCTTTGTGAACTTGGTCTTAAAGTCCCACTTTGAGCCGATGACCTTGGCATCTTTTGGCCTGTCAACCAGCTCCCACGTGCCATTTTTCGTGATGGACGCCAGCTCCGATTTGATGGCTGCATCCCATTGATCCCCTTCAGGCCGTACAAGGGCCTCTTGCACGGTAGTTGGCTTCATTGATGCAGCCAGCATGCACCGCGTCATGCCGATCCATTGACCGGTGCTTGCATTGAAGCGCTTCCCTGATTTTCGTTGCCTCCCACTACGACGCAGTAGTTTTGTTGGCGCATTGTCGCTTTGCTGCAATCCCTCCGAATCATCACACTCCGGTGAACCATTGACCGGACGGCTCCTCAAGGATCTCTCTGGTTCCGGCGAAACATTGCGTGAAAGACCAGCGCGTCCGGTGGATTTCCCACGGATGCCCGATGCACTCTGCCGGGAGTGTGCGCCTTGGCACCCTCGGTGCCGCATTCACCGAATCCTTCTGGTGGATCGCCTCATCAGCTTGATCGTCATCAGAGTCCTCCGTGTTGGCTTCCACCGCTGGTTCACCTTTGCGCTCTGATTCCGCATCCTCAACATCGACGTCCGCCGGCTCCTTCTCATAGTCAAGGAGCTAGAACCACTCTCCGTCTTTGGAGAGTCCACCACGCCCACGTTGTTGCTGCTGATGTAGCTCCGCTACTCATCAAACTCGATGTCTCGGTTGCAGATTACCTCCTCCTTGCACATGTCGTAGAGCCTCTACGCCTTATGTGCGTTCTCTTAGCCAAGGAAGAGATACGACTTTGCTTGCGGCTCCAACTTGCAGTCACGCCTCTGCGCAGCCTCCACCGTCACATGCGCCTTGTACCCAAAAACTTTCAGGTGTGCCACACTTGGCTTACGCCAGCTCCAAATCTCCTACGGCATGTTCCAGCCACTCTTCCCCTTCAGCACTGTTGTAGGAGTGAGGTTGATGGTGTAGCTCACCGTACGCACAGCTTCCGCCAAGAAACATCGCGGCAATTTTGCATCCACCAACATTGTCTGTACCATGTTCAGCATCGTCTGGTTCGCCCGCTCTGCCATGCCATTTGACTGAGGTGGATACGGCGTAGTTCGTTCCAGTTTTATGTCCTACTACTTCATCCACCCGCTACAGCCCACACACTCTCCGCCGTTGTCGCTGCGTAGCACTTTGACCTTCTGGTCAGTCTGCCTGTCCACCACGGCAACATACTCCTTCAGCCGGTCGAGGACCTCACCTTTTTGCTTCATGTACACGTAGATTTTTCTGCTGTTGTCAGCAACAAAGGTGACTAAGTAACACGTGCCGCTCTTTGACGCCGTCTTCAATGGTCCACACACGTCGCTGTGCACGACCTCCAGCAGGTCCAAGGCGCGATTCACATTCTCATTGAACGGTTTGTACCGTGCCTTGCCCAAAATGCAAGGAGATGGCATTCGCCATCTCCTTCATGACTGCAGGTGAGGAATGCCCTAGTCATCGGTGCAAGAGCTCGAGATCAGCTCCCCCTCCTTTGGCCAGGTTGACGGTGTGTTCTTGCAAGTCTGTTGAATCTATCGCCGCGGGGATCACCTTGGTCTCCAGAATGTAGAGGCCTCCCTCGCACTTAGCCTCTAGCACGGGCTTGCCGCCAATGTACTTTTCATGACTCCCCCACTTCTCCTGAATAACAACACCTTGTACCCCTTGTCAGTCAGGCTGCTGACACTTACAATGCCAGCCAAGCCGGGTACATGTTGTACTTCCTTGATGACGCGCTGCACCCGCTTCCCACCAACCACCACCTCCACGTCCACGTCTCCTTGGCCAGCCGCCGGCTCGAATTTTTCATTGATGACCACCATGGATTTGTTGGACTTGGTGTAGTTGATGAACCTGACCTTCTCGACCTGGGTTTGCTCCTCAGCTTCGGAGTCAAGACATCACCGGTTGGCCTTCTTGAGGTAATGGTTTTTTTTAATCTGTGTATATATTTTATTCAATGTGTGGATGTGAGTGCGCAGGGCATGCCGGCCATGAGACTTGAGACGACGCATGATGAGGGCGTGCTTCACACACTTCAGATGCAACTTCTCCCATATGCTGCATCACGTGAATCACGTGCCTCGGCTCTAGCTCAGTCGCATGCCCATGCTCCTTCCTTCCTTTCTTGGTGTTACTAAACCTAGATTAGATCTTGACCCTGTAGTATGATGCATGATGAATTTGCAGAAAAACCTACAATAGACCTGCAACTGTGCATGAAGTAGAATAGTTTTGCCCTCGAGGGGCAGTCGACCAAGAAACTGGTCCAAGGGCGGATTTTGCCCTCGATTCTCGAGAGCAAGCTCGCTCGGCCGGCAGGCCTCGCTCGCTGCCCACCGAGTGGAGCGAAGCACGAAACTCGTGCTTCGCTACCTCTCTCTCTTGTCTGTTCGCTGCCAACACTTAGTTTCAAAACCGAAACCGTGGCGAAGACAGTGTTTGACCGAGCTCCCTCCATGCTTCACCGTTTCATGGGATTCAACCTGCAATATGAAGCTCTTGTAATTCTCAGTTTTGAGTGCTGTTGAGGAGCGCCTTCTTGCCTTTGGCGGCCTTGCTCCCGGCCTTTGCCTCATTGGTGCACTCATGGGCCCAGTGGCCCTCCTTGCCGTAATTACAGCACACACCCTTCTTGGCGCCCTTGTTGCCGCTGCCATGTCTGCCACCTCCATTGACCCCGCTTTGGCCACCACGCATTTTGGTGACGAGGGCCGATGAGGACGACGAGGAATTCCCACAGCTCAGTCGTTGTACCTCATTGCGGATGTACTCTACGACTGTGCCATAGGTCAGCTTGTCCTCTGTCCATCCTCCCAAGACCGTGATGAGAGGGATCCAACTGTCAGGAAGGGCAATGAGGAGGGCCATCACCTACAGTTGTGTATCGATCTTCCACCCCACGTCGTTGCACTGTGAGGCGAGCGACTCAATCTCTTGCATGGCGGTGATGACATTATCTCCCTCCTCTATTCTCACCATCAGGAGTCACTTTATTGAAGATATTTTGTTCACCAACGACTAGCATTAGTTGGTGGCACAGAGTTATTTCCAAGCCTCGGCTACCAGCTTGTAGCCCTAGAAGTAGTCCCAATGCGACTCGGCTGTCTTGGACACCAACAGCATGAGTGCCTCCGTGTTCTTCTTTGCATAGGCGTCCTTCTGTGCTTCCGTCGCCATTGCTTCGTCAAGGACTTCCGTTCCCTTCATGACCTCCAGTAGCCCCTTATGCGCGAGGTGCAGCTCAACGTGCCACCTCCATAGCCTGTAGTCAGGGCCACCTTCATAATTTTCGTCTCCTTCTACGCCATTTGTACAGTCTTCAACTCAGGGACCTCAGAGCTTGACGGCGATGTCATCCCGGACTACGATCCCGTCCACCGCGAAAAGTGGTTAGCAATTTGTAGACCGGTCAGGACCGTGGGCCCATAACCCTTTGTCAGAAAATAGGTTGCAGTTCCAAACATGGCCTGACGAGTCTTCTGTACTCACGGCTTCTTCTGTGCGGGTTCTGAGTCTAAGCGTGAGTCTTCTGGTCGCCTCACACTATGTTTCTGGGAGTGGAAGACAGTTGGGATACATTCACTTTTGCGAAGGGCATAACAAAATTTTGCATTATTTTTTTAACATGCACATGATTTGAACATTTTTAGGGCTAGTCATGAGCTCTCCAACGCACTAAACCATGTGCAATTTGGAATACCGTAGCTCCCGCTACTTCAGCCAAAGCGCATCACCCCAAATCAGCTGCTCAGTCGGCGGTGCGCACCACGTTGCCCGCCGAGGCGCCCTCACACATCAAGGACCCATCAAAATGCCATTCCGGAGGCGCAAGCGTCCCTACGCATAGTAGTGGTTCCCACGTGCCTTTGGGGTCTGTATCATTGAGTTAATCATTGTGCTTGGTGATGGGGATTGATGTGGTTCAAAACCTGTTCGCAGACCTGCAGTTGGAATTTTGATGGTCCCTGAGTAACAAACTGTACTACTAAGTTTCGGACTCCGAGCCAGGATTTTGGCCATGTCCCTTAGTAACAAAACTGCACTACTGAAAAATTGGCGGATCATCCACTGGACGCCTCGGCAGTCCTTCCGGAGTAAAATCCCCAGATGGAGTTTTGTTACTCGTTCTGGTCAATTATTCACCGGCAGTCGAACCGCGGCCAGCTGCCAGAGTCGTCGCACACACCGCAACTTTGGAAGCTCATATCTCCCTCGCTACTAGCCCGATTCCGGTGAAACAACTTCCACCAGGTTTAGCGACACGTCAAATTTCAGAGGCAACCCTCCATTATATGATTCAAGCAATCATCGAGTCGCTGGATCCAAAGACGAGGAATTTCTTCTCTCTGGCGGCTCGTCGGCGCCTCCTGGCGCTGCACCTGGGCATGCAGAGGGGCAAATATGCAGCAACTTCTTTGCCTGCATGATCAGGGAGGTTAGATTATTACTCTGTTGGCCATAAATCTTGCGTGGCAGAGTGAAATTGTTCTTTGTGGTGACCTCCCTTCCTGGTCATGTTTTCTGGTTGTCGTCTGTGTTTGTCATGTGAATAGAGCATTGGTAGTCTCTCATTCTTCTTACTTCCTCTACTTTGTCTATTCCATATGTTGAAACTGTTTCTACTTGTGGCATCCTACCCTTTGTGCATGAGTTGGAAGGCTTCTAGGTCCTTAACTCAGGAGCCACCCACCACATGACGTCCATCCAGTCCTCCTTCCTTTTGTTGGGCCCGGCTGGGCCATTCACTTTGTTTGCAATGGGTCAGAGCAATTACTTCTTGTTCAGGGTGTTGGTGGCATCTGGTTTGTTGGTCCCAGTGGTGTTCTAGTTTTTCCTGAGAGTGTGTAAGTTCCTTCTTTGGAGCTCAAATTTCTTTTGGTGCTGTCCCTTGATGATCAGGGCATGGATTTCTTGGTTACTTGTGGTGTTGACACTATCCTTCTTTTCCCCTCTAGTCGTGTTGTCTTGCATTGCATCGAGTGTGAAAAACTCTATTGATTTCCATTAGTTGCCCTCTCCTCTCTCTCTTGTGTCTCTAATCTCACTAATTTTCTTCCCCCCCCCCTCTCTCTCTCTCTCTCT
>SZWC01004029.1:91119-129554 GCA_023375785.1 Penium margaritaceum | reverse complement strand
CCCCCCCCCCCCTCCCCCCCTCCAATCATGTTAAGCTCCTCCACCATCTTCTTGGCCATGTGCACACTGATGCAATCACCAGCATGTTTCCTACTACAGCCTACTGTTTGACTGTTTCCATTCACCTTCCCTTCTCCCTGCCCCTCTGAATGTCTTGATTGTGCTCATGAAAAAATTAACAACTCCCCGTTCTCTTCCCCCAAATCTCAGTCTGATGATTCCCTTGATCACGTTCACACTAATCATGAGACCCCTTTCCCATGATCTCCTTTGGGATTTTGGGCGTTGCGTCTTGTGTTTTATGGATGACGTTTCTGAATTTTTCTTGGTCTTTGCTCTTTTTGTAAGAGCAATGTGTGTGTGGTTATTGAGTCCTGGCTTGTTCAAGTTGGAATTTCTTGTAAGAGCTTGTGGCGTGTCTTTCACAGTGATCGGGGTGGTGAGTTCCTCGGAGCCACTGTCCGGCTCATTGCGTCCAAAGGAGTGTGTCCAGAGGCCTCTACTCCATACACACCTCAACAAAACGGCACCTCTGAGCACTGAAATCGGACTCTTATTGATGGCATCCGCGACCTTCTGTCGGAGTCTGGCCTGACCCCTCTACTTGCCTTTGAGGCCATGAGTGAGATTACCCAGGTCTAGAACCGTGTTCCTCACCGTCCTCTCCCTCACACCATGAGGCCATTTGAGCATTGGTACGATGTCCATTCTGATCTCTGTCTTGCTCAGATTTTGGGGCAACATTGTGTCTGTATGGCTTCCTCAAAACCTACGTGTTGGTAAAATCTCCCCTTGTGAATGAATTTGTCCCAATCTGGGTGTCTCTACCCAGTCTAAGGCCTGGCGCTACTGGGCCCTCGAGTGTTAGCGTGTCGTCAAGTCCCATGTTTCCTGTTCTTTAAGTCTGTGTTTCTCCTTGACCTTGGTCATCTTTCGCCTGCTGCCTCCCTTGTCCCTCTCTCTCGGTTGGAGGGGGAATTCAGCCATGCAGTCCACGCAGTCCCTGTTATTTTTTCCCAGCAGCAGGAGTCACCTTCTATTCCCCAGTTGATAGGAACTACGCCCACACAAGCCTCAAGGTATCTCCCATCCATTTTTTCCTGCTCCTTTGGGGCACCTGCTTTCCCGGTCATGTCCTCTCCTGCCACATTGCCACCCTTAGTCCCTTTTGAGTCAGTGTCTCCTACTCAGTTCTCCATGGATCCATTGATTCTGGTCTCTCCTTTCATGTCCAGTCCACCTGTTCCTCCACTAGCCTCGACCCGAAGACTCCACACATTTCCCCTAACATCCACCGCAGGCACCTTCGAGTGCTCCCTTCTAGTGTCTCCACTGCCTCGGCTCATCATTTGCGGTCACACACTGAGAATTCCCCTGTCTTCTCAACTGGCATGTGTGTTCTAGGTCTGGCCAGTGTGTTTTTGTATCCCAGTTATGCCCTTGAATATGCACTGCTCACGACTCAGCATGAGTATGGACTGGAAGCCACTAGCGTTGTTGAGTGTCATGCCCTTGCCGCCACCTCGCCTCCGGCGCCTGAACCTACCACAGTTCCACAGGCTTGTGTAGCTTCTGACGCCTATCAGTGGGAGGCTGCCATGAGGAAAACGTTCAGAGCTCTAGACAACCATGCTATATATGAACTGGTCAATCTGCCAGCAAGGTGAAAAGCCGTTGGTACTCATTAGAGTCATCTACAAGCCATACAGTGCACTCAATTACTCAAGGCTCACCACACTGGTAATGGATTCACCAAAATCCCCGGCATTGACTTCAATGAGACATTTGTACCCGTCAGGCATTACACTACACGTCAGAATATTTTTATTCTTGAACTACAACATGATTGGGATCTGGAACACATAGACGTGAATAACACATTCCTATACGGAAAGTTAGATGAGGAGATTTACATGGTCAAGCCCCTGGGTTTTTCTGATGGCACTAAGAAAGTGTGGTGCTGTGAAAGGCCCTCTATGGCCTGAAACATTCGCCAAGGTGTTGGAACCAGGATATCACTTCAAACTTGGAAAAGATCAATGCATCATGGTGGGTCCGTTCTTCTTTGTCACTCCACCGTCAGCACCATTTGCTGCCATCCTCATCTACATTGATGACTTGCTGATTGTGTCACCTTGCTGGGGGGCTGTCAAGTCAGTGAATTCACTGTTGGTGTACAATGTGAAAGAATTGGGTTCGGCTCATGTCTTCCTAGGCATGAAAACTTGAGCATGATTGTGCTCGTTGCATTCTCCATATCCAGCAGGTTGCATACTTATGTAGCATGGGGGAGAGCTTTGAACCCTTGCTTGAGTGTTTACCCACTACTTCAACACTGATGATGCCAGGTGGACAGAGGTTGTTGAACACACTGAACGTGTTGAATCTGCGAAGACTGTAGATGTGCCTGAATACCTACGTGTCATAGGATCCCTCATGTACCTGGTGACCACCACCAGGGCAGATGTCACCATTGCTAAGGACACGGCACATGGAGGCCGAGTTACGTGTTGTCAGGTACACCCTCTCATATGCTCGAGTTGGTCTCTATTACCGGGAACAACCATCAGTTGTTGTTAACGGTTACACATACAGTGACTGGGCTCATGAAACTCGCAGTCATACTGGTTACATATTCCTTTTTGGGGTAATGGAGATCTCATGCAACTAGGGCTGTGTGGTATGCAGATCCAGCAAAGAAGAGTATGTTGCTCTTGGTGGCGGCACATGTGAGGTTGTTTGGTTGTGCCAACTGCTGTAACAGCCCTCTGTCCCCATCCACTAATTCACATTGTGTTGTGATGATTAGAGCACAAAAGCCATGGCTGAGCACAATGGCATGAATCAAACTCACACTCAGCAATATCAATGTGGAAAATTTATAACATGAGCATGTGGCTGTAGGCAATTTCCAGATTGTTTGGGTTGACACCTGACAGCAAAGAGCTGAATTCCTCACAAAGGCATTCAGCAGTAATGTCTTAAAGGTGGAAATTCACGCTGTTGGTATAATGTGTTCTTGTAAAGCTCCAGGGTGATGAGTCATGCCTGTTCATGTGCATAGTCTTGTGTTACGTCCTGTCAGTTCTGCCCTGTACTGTGAGTGTTTGTGTGCGGGTTGGCTGTGGGTTATGGGGGAGTGTTGGTTTTCATGTCACCAGCACGTAGTGACCTCTAACCTCATTGCACACTTACCACACTGATTCAGGTGATTGATCAGAGGGAGGCCTTACTTCTGGCTGCTCCATCATCAGGGGAGACAGCAGCTCAGCTGTGACATTGTGTGACGAGCCAACCTCGTGACTAGTAGAGGAGGGACAAAACCAACATTTGTGCTATTCTTATGGCACATAATGATGGGAATCTTACGTGTTGTTTTGCTGCAAGTATTGGCTTGGTGTTGTAAGAGTGGGTAGATGAGTGGTTCCCAGTATGGATGCTGCCGGAATCTTGTATGATAGCTAGGCTTGTCTATGTTTTCCAACCGTGGGTGGGTTGGTTCAAGACCACTCGTTCTTAAGGAAATCAAGCAAGAGTGAGCTTATTCCTCCTTGCTCCTTGATGCCTTGTCACCCGTCACATATCACTTCGTTCACTTGATCCTTCTTAACTTGTAACTTCTGTCGCAATCCATGGCATATCGTTGCCTCATGCATCCTGCAACCTGCATCCGACATGCTATCCTAGCTGCTTCCGGTTTGTCTAGTAAGGTAGCCTAAAAAGAGGAACAAAATTCTAGAAGGATGAAATCTCAGTATTTCTCCAAAAGCACTTTAGCATTTCACCAAATTTCTGAGTGTTGACGGAAAAGAGATAAAAATCACCTAAGGAAAGGACACAAAGTTTTTCCAGGAAGGGAACAGTTGGTAGAAGTGATGTGGAAGTGAGGATGCGGGTGCAATGGTGTCTGCTCCATTGCACCCGCATCCTCACTTCCACATCAATTCTAAAAAAAAATTCAACCCAGGAATATCTTCTGCTTTCATGCAAAAACAAATATTCACAGCTTAGAGCACCCAAGTAGTGCAGTGGAGAATACCAGCTCCACCTATCTCACACTTTCATCCCTCTTCCAGAAATTCACTCAGTAGAAACGCACTGAGAGTCAAGAGGGGACTTTGCTGAATCCAGAGCTTCAAATCTCACTTGAAATGGTCAAGAAACGAGTACAAACGAAGCTAAAGAAGTCTGACATGCAAGACTGGACTAAGTACTAGTTCTACCTCCTACGTTCTGTCCCTGGTCCCTGCACTTGGTAATCTAGAAAAAACACTAAGTCTTGCAAGGTGTCTTGTGAGGGGAGAAGTCCCTGTCCTCCTCGTTCGTGTCTTGGCTCATGCCGTTGTGACAGATCGTGCGATCCTCACGCGTCCTCGCTCGGCCCCTGTCCTCCTCCCTCTGCTCCAGTCCGGACATCGATCGATGGTGCGGATCGATGGAGGCGATTGATCTGCCACATCGTTGATCGGTGGTCCACGTCCTCATCCTCCGCCCTCATCGCTCGCTGATCAGACCTCCAAAGCCACTTCTGTGATTTGCGCAATTAGTGCCGGAATAAGTAGCGCACGTTCTGATGATATGAGCATCGAGCTGCAGCCAGGCTAGGATAAGTGGGACACCCAAGCGGATCAGCCCATCATCTCTCACCGGACCCCGCTCCCATAGGAATAGACAAAATAGGATAGGTAGAAGGTTAGGAGAGAGGCTGGCCACCTCTCTCCTAGCCTTCTTGCTTTGGCTGTTTTAATTTTCCTTTATTGGACTTCAGTCAGTAGACCTTGATGACATAACAAGAAGTACAAGTCAGTAGACAAGACATGATTTTTAACATTCCCCCCTGTATGTGTCAAGGTGTACTGAGAGATCCAGAGGGGGATTGGTGAACAAGGAGGTCAGAGTAGTGGAGAACAAAGAAGAGATGAGGAAAGGAATTGGGATGCACACATGTGGGTACAACAACTGAAGGTGACATGTTGAGAGGGGGAGTTTTGGACAAGGCAGAGCAGTAAGGCAGGGAACATGAGGTAAACCCCCTGTAGGTGTGGATGTGTTCTCTTGTCTGTGTTTTTGTTTTCTGTGGCATGTGTGTGGTTGTAAGCAATCACCAAACGAGAGAGGGGGAGATAGAGAGAGAGAAGGACCTCAGCCTCAAAGCTATTCATGCCCTCACCATACCATCAGGGTAGGTGTCTCAGGCCTCTTGACTCACAAAAGAGAGAGAAGGAGATGGGAAGGAGGGGATAGAGAGGAACAGAGAGGGAGGGGATGGGAGAGAGCAATCATCCTCACATTCACTCACTGATCCTCACACAACCATCAGGGTTGGTGTCTCGGATCCTTTCACAAGACAACACTCAAAGTCCTGAAACCACTCTTGCCCTCACCATGCCAGCAGGGCAGGTGTCTCAGGCCACTCAACTCTCACGAGGTAAAAATGACACTANGCCTTTCCCCCCCTCCATTTTTGCATCGTGGGAGCGTTAGAGGAGATGAAGACCCATGTTTTGACAGAGAGAAGCATGTTGCTTGGAGTCCAGGGATTTAGTGAGGATGTCAGCGACCTGTTGCTGGGTGGGGACATACTCCATGATGACTTCACCCTCAGCCACGGCATCCCGGACGTAATGGTATTGGCGTTTGACATTTTTGGTCCTGTCATGAAGAACAGGATCCTCGGATAATGCAATAGCGCCTTGGTTGTCGCAGAGAATTGGGGTTGGATGCAGTTGTTCAAAGCCCAATTCACCCAAGAACATGCAAAGCCAGACTGCTTTGCGCGTGCATTCTGACTCAGAGATGTACTCTGCTTCAGTGGAGGACAACGTGACTACAGATTGCTTTTTGGACCGCCAGCTGACTGGTCCACCATTGATGATGAATGTATACCCAGAGGTGGATTTTCTTGTGGTCTGATCACCTGAGAGGTCTGCATCACAGTAACCAATGAGAAGGGGCCCTTCTGTTTTCCTGTAGCGAATGGCCATGGTGGAGGTGCTGCGGAGGTATCGGATGCAGCGCTTGGCTGCCACAATGTGATCTTTGGTGGGAGCCTTGCAGCCTTGACTGAGGATGCCGACAGCATAGGAGAGATCAGGACGGGTGCCAACTGAAGCGTACATCAAGGATCCTACCATGCTGGGGAATGCCTTGACGTCAGCAGGTGCAGCAGCCATGTCCGGCGTGTATGGCTTTGTGAGTCCATGATGAGGAACCAGAGGAGTTGAGATGCTGGCAGAGTTGCCAAGTCCAAATTTTTCAGCCACCCGTTGAGCATATGAATCCTGGTTGATATGGACAGTGTTTTGTTGATCATCTTGTTGTACTTGTATCCCCAAGTAGTAGGTGAGTGGTCCCATGTCTGTCATCTCAAAGGTTGAGGACAGTTGTTTCTTGAAGGACAGAATGTTGGGGAGAGAGCTCCCAAAAACAATCAGGTCGTCCACATACAAGATGACACCCAGTGTGGAATTGCTGTTAATCCTGATGTAGACTGAGTGATCAGAATGGAGACGTGTCAAATCCTGGGCTAAGAAGAAGTCATGAATCTTCTTGTTCCATTGTCTTGGTGCCTGTCTCTAACGACTCCACAAGTCCATAGAAAGACTTGTGGAGTAGGCAGACAAGGTCTTCTTCTCCTGGTTGGATGAAGCCTTCTGGTTGGGTCATGTAGACTGTGTCTTCGAGATCTCCATTAAGGAATGCTGATTTAACATCCATTTGATGAAGATGCCAGTTCTCTCCTGCAGCAAGGGAAAGGACCGTGCGGATAGAGGAATACTTTGCCACTGGAGCGAACGTGTCAGAGTAGTTGACACCAAGTTGTTGGCTATATCCTCTGGCAACCAGGCGAGCATTGCAACGAGTGGGTTGACCATCTGCACCCAGCTTGTTCTTGAAGAGCCACTTGCAAGTGACTACAGGTACACCGGGTGGTCTGGGAACAAGAGTCCATGTCTGATGTTTGCGAAGTTGCTCAATCTCCTCCGTAGCTGCTTGGAACGAAGCTGCTGCATCTGAGCTGTTCACGGCATCCTTGAAACTTGTAGGATCCATGACTGCTGTGACAAGGCCAACTCAGATTCATCAGAGATATCTTCTGTGTGATGATTTAGTGCAGCAATTCTGGCAGACCTGCGTGGAGGTGGTTGAGGGCCAGTAACTGGAGCAGGTGCTGCAGGTGCACCTTGGTGAACTGTTGTGCTTGGAACATGTTCATGAGGATTGATAGGGACCAGAACGCCTTCATGTTCATCTGGAGTCGGGTCCATGGAGAATTTCTGCAGAGCATTGATGTCAGTGGCAGGTTCAAGCTGATGGGACATGACAGTGAGTGTGGTGTTAGAGAGTGTGCCACTTTTGGACAATTTCTCATCAAATTCCACTGATCTGCTTCGGAAAATACTTTTGGTAGCTGGGTCCCATAGTCTGTAGGCATTGCCCCCATCCTCAAACCCCATGAGGAGGCACTTGCGGTTGTGGGCCTCAAGCTTGGTGCGTTCATTGGCAGGTATCCAGGCATAGGCTGTGCACCCAAATATCCTTATGTATCCAAACGCTGGTCTATGACCAGTCCATGCTTGGAATGGAGTGGTGCACCCAGCAGGAAGTTTCTTGTACGGGAGCCTGTTGGTAAGGTATGCTGCTGTGGAGATAGCTTCAGCCCAGAAGAGGGTTGGCAGGTTCGCAGTGTGTAGCATTGTGCGAGCGCGTTCAAGTAGAGTCCTGTTCATCCTCTCAGCCTTACCATTTTGTTCTGGGGTCTTTGGAACAGTTGTCTGGTGGATAATACCCTTGAGAGCATAGAACTGCTTCAGGGTGTGGTTGACAAATTCACCACCATTGTCAGTCTTGATCTTCTTCACTGTGAGATCTGTTTGATTCTCAATCATTCGAATCCATGTCTGAATGATGTCAGGAGCTTCAGACTTGAACCGAAGGAAGTGGACCCAGACCATGTGAGTATAGTCGTCAATGATGACCAGAAAGTACTGCTTCCCTGAATGTGAAGGTTCCTTGATACAACACAGGTCCATGTGAAGAAGCTCCAGTTTCTTGGTAGTGGCAACTGTTGGGTAGGTGTTGAAAGGGTGCTTGTGTTGTTTCCCTGCCAAGAAGTCTGCACATGGAGGTCTGGAATTGTCAGAGGTCAGATTTGATGGGAGATCATGGGCTCCTTGCTGAGAGGACATTTTTGCAATGGAGCTGTAGTTGAGGTGCGCTAGTCGTTTGTGCCAGAGTNCAGAGTTCAGCTGCTGTGAGGACGTTTGTCTTGTTGATTTGATCTGGAGCTGATGGGACATGAGGCCCAGTGTCTTCACTTGCAGCAAAGGCCATCTCTGGTACACCACTTGGAGCAGTTGCTGGTTGAGTATTCAAAATTGTTAGCTTGCCCTCCCTGCGAGCTACTCCTGCAATCTGATTTGTTGGAGACATGATCTTGCATGTCTTGTCAGTGTCAAAAATTACGCGTAGTCCTTTATCATTCAGTCTGGATACTGAGAGTAAGTTTGCGGCCAAGCCGGGTACATAGAGAACATTTTCAAAGATTCTTGTGACAGTCTTTCCCTCAAGTTCAATCCCCACTCTGATGGTTCCAATCCCAAAGGCAGGTGTTGTTCGTCCATCTCCAACACGGACTGGTCTTGGTGGGTGCAGCTCTTTGTAATCCACATACCTATCCTTGTTGCAGGTCATGTGTTTGGTGCACCCTGAATCAATGATCCACGCCATAACGCCTGCCATTAGTAGGAACGCACTATGGATGGAGCAGAACGCCATTTCATCCACGATGTATTTGCTGGTTCCACTGGTTGAAGGTGTGATTGTTGGTTCTGTGCCAGTAGATGAGTAGTTGATGTGTGTAGACTCAGTTGGAGCTGAAAAAACAGCTTCTTCCAATGCATGTTGTTGCTGTTCCATCATGATTTCCTGCATCTGTGCTTGTTCCATCTGCATGAGAGTGAGGTCAGAGTTAAGATCTGTAGAGTCAGAAGAAGTGTGGGTGGATGTGTCAGGTGCTGGAGGTCGGATGGCGGAGAGTAGTTCAGCTACAAGTGCTGACGCTTGGCTTTGTACTTCTTCTGAAACGTGTGCCTTCTGATAACCATGGTTGGATTTTGGCTTTTTCAGCGGACAATATCGGTTGATGTGTCCCTTCTGATGGCAATCCCAGCAGATTGCATTTGCATATCTTTCAAGAGAGGGTCCTTGGCCATGTCTTCCAATCCTGCTGGGAGAGGCATTGCTTGGTCTGGTAAAGTGCCTGCCGTTGTTGTAGTGCAGGTCTTGATGATTTTTGGGAAGGTTTCCTTGACCATGTCTCCTGTTGCCATAGGTCTCAAACTTCTTGAACCGTTGAGAGCCTGGATTTTGATACATGTTGTAGAGTGTAACATCTCCTCCTCCAGCTTTGCAAAATTTTTCTTCAGCAATCATGAGGGCTTTGCATGCTTTATCAAGTGTCAGAACATCCGTGTTGGTCGTCCTTGTTGCAGCAGCAGTTGCTGCAGCAATAGCATTAGCTGTGGCTTCCTGATCAGCTGCTCCATTCTGCACCATTGTAGCAAGGGCTCCCATGCCTGCTTTCAACGCATTGATTTCATATTGAAAAGGTCTTGACTGCTCCTTGAGTTCAGTCATTCTGTCAACTGTATCTTTGAATCTGGGAGGTAGACCACGAAATAATGTTAGTACCATGGTCCTCTCTGAAATAGGTTCACCAATTGCCTTGATCCGGTTCCCAAGAGTCTTGAGGTGTGCAATATGATCTTCAAGTTTTGTCTCCATCTCCATCTTCAGGCCATGAAACTCTGTCAGAAGTTTGGCAAGCTCAGTGTCTGTTTTTTTGTTGTAGCGGTCATACAAAGCTTTCCAAGCCACTCGTGGATTGAGATCAGGGTTGTTTTCTCTGATCAGAAACTTGAGTCTGTCGTTCAGTTGCATGGCAAGGAGAGAAAAAGCTTGATCACATCGTCGTTGCCAGTGCAATCTTTGCTCAGCTGTTGCAGCGGGATCAAGTGTCTCTGTTGCAGGATCTGACACCACTCCCCATAGTCCCTTGTTGAGATACAGCAGTTGCATGTTAAACGCAAAGGTGTGGTAGTCGTCCCCATCGAATGGGGGAATCTTGAAGTTTCCATCCTGAACTGTGGCCATGGTTGCCACAGATAATGAATCTGATTTGTCACTGTTGTTCTGATGTCATGAGATGTCAATCTGCACTGAGGAGATTTCAACTGGTACTGTTGAAGCTTGAAATACGCAGCCCTGCTCTGATACCAAATCTAAAAAATTGCAACCCAGGTATATCTTCTGCTTTCATGCAACAACAAATATTCACAGCTTAGAGCACCCAAGTAGTGCAGTGGAGAATACCAGCTCCACCTATCTCACACTTTCATCCCTCTTCCAGACATTCACTCAGTAGAAATGCACTGAGAGTCAAGAGGGGACTTTGCTGAATCCAGAGCTTCAAATCTCACTTGAAATGGTCAAGAAACGAGTACAAACGAAGCTAAAGGAGTCTGACATGCAAGACTGGACTAAGTACTAGTTCTACCTCATACGTTCTGTCCCTGGTCCCTGCACTTGGTAATCTAGAAAAAATACTAAGTCTTGCGAGGTGTCTTGTGAGGGGAGAAGTCCCTGTCCTCCTCGTTCGTGTCTTGGCTCATGCCGTTGTGAAAGATCGCGCGATCCTCGCGCGTCCTTGCTCGGCCCCTGTCCTCCTCCCTCTGCTCCAGTCCGGACATCGATCGACGGTGTGGATCGATCGAGGCGATCGATCTGCCACATCCTCGATCGATGGTCCACGTCCTCATCCTCCGCCCTCGTCGCTCGCTGATCAGACCTCCAAAGCCACTTCCGTGATTTGCGCAATTAGTGCCGGAATAAGTAGCGCACGTTCCGATGATATGAGCATCGAGCTGCGGCCGGGCTAGGATAAGTGGGACACCCAAGCGGGTCAGCCCATCATCTCTCACCGGACCCCGCTCCCATAGGAATAGACAAAATAGGATAGGTAGAAGGTTAGGAGAGATGCTGGCCACCTCTCTCCTAGCCTTCTTGCTTTGGCTGTTTTAATTTTAATTTATTGGACTTCGGTCAGTAGACCTTGACAACATAACAAGAAGTACAAGTCAGTAGACAAGACATGATTTTTAACAAATTCTACCAAGAAAGTGCGCAGCCATAGATGTGGAAGTTAGAGCTCTGTTGGATCAAACGGGGAACAACAGAGTGGAGACCTTGTGTATGGTGAGGTCACAACGCGTCAAGATTATATGGAGCCTCACAGCCACCCAGAGGGGTGGAGGTTGTGCCCGATATTGTCACTTGATACCAGTGATGTCCCAGGATTGCCAGTGATTTCCAGTGATTCCCATGATTGCCAATGATTGCAAGTGACTTCCAGTGATTTTTGTTGACTGCCAGCAATTTCCAATTATTTCCAGTGATTGCCACCAATTTCCAGTAATTGCCAGTGATTACCAGTGGTTGCTGGTGTTTACCAGTGATTGCCAGCAATTACAAGTGATTGCCAGTGATTGCAAATGATTTCCTGTGATAACCAGTGATCTCCAGCAATTTCCTGTGATTGCCAGTGATTGTTTGTGATTGTTAGTGATTGTCAGTGATTTCCTGTGACAGCCATTGATTTACAGTAATTACCATAGTTTGCCATTGTTTTCCAGTGATTGCAAGTGATTGTCATTAATAACCAGTGATTTCCAGAGATTTCCAGTGATTGCCTTTGATTTCCAGTAATTGGTTGTGATCACCAGTAAATACCAGTTATTTCCTGTTACTACCAGTGATTCGAGTGATTTCCAGAGATTGCCAGTAATTCCCAGTTATTGCAAATGAAAAACAGTGATAACCAATCATTGCTAACTATTAAAAGTTATATCCAGTGATTTCCAGTGATTACCGGTAGTTTCCAGTTATTTCCAGTGATTTTTAGTGATTGTTAGTGATTGCAAGTGATTTCTAGTGATTGACAGTCTTTGCTGGTGATTGCTAGTCCTCTCTAGCAATTGGCAGTATTTGCCAGTGATTGCCTGTAGTTACCAGTAACTTCCAGTGATTGCAAGTGATTGCCACTGATTTCCAGGGATTTCCAGTGAATGGCAGAGATTACAATGATTTCCAGTGTTTTCCAGAAGTTGCAAGTGACTACCAGTTGTTGCCACTGATTGCCAGTGATTTTCAGTGACTGCCGGTGATTGCAAGTAACTACCAGTGTTTTCCAGTGACTGCAAGTTACTACCAGTGATTACCAGTATTTGCCAGTGATTGCCACTGGCTTCTTGTGAGAGAGAGCGATTGCCAGTAGGTGGCAGTCATTAACAGTGACAACAAGTGACAACCATGGATTACACATGATAACTAGTGGCTGTCACTGACTACCAGTAATTACAAGTATTTGGCAGTGACTGCCAATGATTTACATAAATTTCAGTTATTGCGAGTGCTTTCCAGTGATTTTCAGCAATTACCAGTAGTTGCCAGTAATTTCCAGCGAGTACTGGCGATTTCCAGTAACTTCCAGTGATTGCCCGTAGTTGCCAGTTATTACCAGTGATTGCCAATGACTGCAAGTCATATCAAGTGATTGCACGTGATCACCAGTGAGTGCCAGTGATAGCCAGACGTTGCCAGTGATGGCCAGTGATTGCCAGCGATTGTAAGTGCTTGCCATTGCTTCCAGGTTATTGCCAGTGATTACCAGTGTTTTCCAGTGATTCTGGTGATTTCCAGTAATCACCATTGATTTCCAGTGATCTCTTCTGATTAACAGTGATTTCTAGTAATTTTCATCAATAACCTATTTCTTCCAGTAATTTCCAGAAATGTCCAGTGATGGCCAGTGATTACCAGTGATTGCCAGTGTTTGACAGTGATTACCGGTGATTGCAACTGATAACCAGTGCATACGAGTGGATGCCGGTGATTGCCAGTAATTGCCAGAAACTAACAGTGATTTCCACTCATTGCAAGTGATTGCTAGTGATGCACAGTGATTGTAAGTGATTTCCAGTGATTACTAGTCATTTCCAGTGATAGCCAGTGGTTACCAGTGATTGTCAGTGAGTGCCAGCGATTGCCAGTGATCCACAGTGACTTCTAGTGATGAGCAGTGATTGCAAGAAATTGCCTGTGATTGCCAGAGGTTTCCAGTGACTTCCAGGCATCAGATGTGATCTCCAGTGACTCCCATTGATTGCCATTGTTTGCAATGATCGCCGGTGATTACCTGTTATTATCAGTGACCACTGTGGAATACCAGTGACTACCAGTAATTGCCAGTGCTTGCCAATTTTTACCAATAATATCCAGTGAATGCCAATGTTTTTCATTTATTGCCAGCTTTTTCAGTGATTTCCAACGATTGCAAGTGATTGACAGTGATTTCAAGTGATTGCCACTGATTGTCAGTGATTTCCAGAAATCGCCAGAGATTGCGGCTGATTACTAGTGATTGCCAATGTTTGCAAGTGATTTACGATGATCACCAGTGGTTACCAGTGATTGTGAGTGATTGCCAACAATTTCCAGTAACTGCTAATAATTTCCAGTGATTGCTGGTGATTTCCAATGATTGCCAGTGATAGCCAGTTTCTGCCAGTGACTGCAAGTGATTGCCAATGATTGCCACACATAACCAATAATTGCCAGTGATTGCTAGTCATTTCCAGTGATTGAAATTAAGTGCCAGTTATTATGTGTCACTGCCAGTGATCACCTCTGATTGTCATTTATTTGCAATGATTTCCATTCATTTCTAGTTATTGCCAGTGATTTCCAGTAATTTCTAGTGATTTCTTGTGATTACTAGTGATTGCACGTGATTGAAAGAGGTTGCCAGTGTTTACTAGTGGTTACAAGTTATTTTCAGTGATTGTCAATGATCTCCAGTGATTTCCAGTGATTACCAGCTATTGCCAGTGAATATTAGTGAGTTCCTGTTATTACCAGTGATTGCCAGTGGTTACCAGTGATTACCAATGATTGCAAGTGTTTTCTAGTCATTTCAAGTGATTGCGAGTGATTGCCAGTTACTTCCATAAATCACCAGTGATCACCAGTGATTGCCGGTAATTGCAACTGATTTCCAATGATTTCCAGTGATCACATGTGAATACCAGTGATTGCCATTGAGTTTCAGTGATTTCCAGTGATCACCAGTAATTAACAGTCATTGCCAGTGATTGCAAATGATGGGCAGTAAATTCTAGTGATCATGTATACTTCACAGTGATCACCAGTAACTCACAGTATCATGATTACATGTGATTTCCACTGATTACGAGTACTTGGCATTGATTTCCAGCAATTTCAAGCATTTCCCAGTGATTTTCAGTGATTGCCAGTTATAGCCGGTGATTGCAAATGACTGCCAGTTACTGCCAGTGATTGCCAGTCATTACCAGTGATTTAAAGTGTGTTTCAGTGATTTCCAGTGACTACCAATAAATACCAGTGATAACCAGTTATTGCACGTGATGGCCACTGAATGCTAGTGATTGCCAGTGATTGCCAGCGATTTCCAGAAACTTCTAGTGATTTCAAGTTATGACCAGTGATTTCCAGTGATTACCAGTGATTGCTTGTGACTGCCAGTGACCACCAATAAATACCAGTGATAACCAGTAATTGCACGTGATGGCCATTGACTGCTAGTGATTGCCAGTTATTTCCAGCGATTGCCAGAAATTTCCAGTCATTTCAAATTATGACCAGTGATTGCCAGTGATTACCAGTGATTGCTTGTGATTGCCAGTGAATCCAGGTGCTTTCTATTAATTTCCAGTGATAAAAAATGAATACCAGTGATTGCCAGTGACTGCCAGTAGTCAACAGTATATTCTGATGATTGCCAGTGATTCCCAATTATTTCCAGTAATTTCTTGTGATTGCCAGTGCTTGCAAGTGATTGCCAGTGTTTGGCAGTGATTGCCAGTGACTGCCAGTAATTTCCAGTGATAAAAAGTGATTTCCATTGATTGCCGATGATTGCCATTTAGTGCAAGTGGTTACCATTGATTTCCAGTGATTGCCAGAAATTACCAGTGATTTCAAGTGATTGCCAGTGACTTCCAGTGAGTGCCAGTGTTTTCCAGTGATCTCTAGTAATTTCCAGTGATTGCCAGTTATTTTTGGTAATTTCCAGTTTTGACCAGTGGTTACTGGTGATTACCAGTGATTTCCAAAGATTACCAGCAATTTCCAGTGATTACCACTGATTGCCACTGAATACCAGAGATTTCCAACGATGTCCAGTGATTTCCAGTGATTTCCAGTTATTTCCAGTGATTGCTGGTGATTTCCAGTGATTTCAATTGTTTGCACATGATTATAAGTGAGTTCAAGTGATTTCTAGTGATAGCCAGTGATTTCCAGAGATTGCGAGTGAATACCAGTCATCACCAGTGGTCACCAGTGATTTCCAGTGAATGCTAGTGATAGGCAGTGCTTACCCGTGAATTTATATCAGTACCATTGATCACTATGGATTACCAGTCATTACCAGTGATGGCCAGTGGTTGCCAGTTTTTACCAGTAAAGGCCAGTGACTGCCCATGATTGCCAGTAATTTCCGGTTATTACCAGTGATGGCCAAAAATTACGAGTGATTGTCATTGATTACGAGTCATTGCAAGTGATTGCCAGTTATTTCCCTTGATTTGAATTCATTACCAGTGATTTCTACTGATTTCAAGTTAGTGCAAGAGATCTCCAAGAATTGCCACGGATTGCAAGTCATTGCCAGTAATTGCAATTAATATCCAGGTATTGCCACCAATGTTCAGCAATTTACAATGATTGCCAGTGATTACCAGTGATTTCCAGTATTTTCCATTAATTGCCGGTGACTACCTGTGTTTACCAGTGATTTCCTGTGTTTTCCAATGACTGCTAGTGATTTCCAGTAATTTCCAGTGTTTCCCTGCATTTTTCAATGACTGCCAGTGACTACCAGTGATTTCCAGTGATTGCCATTGATAACCAGTTTTTGCCATTGATTGCAAGTGAATTCCAGTGATTTCCAGTAATTGCAAATGATTTCCATTGATTACCAGTGTTTTCCAGTGATTTCCACTAATGGCCTGGGATTTCCAATGATTTCCAGTGACTTCCAGCGATTTCTTATGGCTACCAGGGATTGTCAGAGACTTCCAGTGATTTCTACTGATTTCCAGTGATTTCCATTGATTGCCAGCAATCACCCATAATTTCAATTTATAAACAGTGATCACAAGTGACTACCACTGATTGAAAGTGATTTATAGTGATTGTCAGTGAAAACCAGTAGTTCATGGTGATTGCTAGTGATTCTCAGTCATTACCAGTGATTACCAGTGATTGCCATTGATTTCCAATGATGGCCAGTGATTACCTGTGACTACCAGCAATCACCGTGGATTACCAGTGACTATGAGTGATTTCCAGCAATTTCCACTGTTCACAAGTAATTGCCCGTGACTGCCAATAATAGCCAGTAGCTGCTGGTTGTTGCAAGTGATTACCAGTGATTGCCAGATATTACCAGTCATTGCCCAAAATTTCCAGTCATGACCAGTGATTGCCAATTATTGCAAGTGATTTCCTATCACTGCTAGTGCTTGCCAGTGATTGCTAGGGACTGCCAGTTACTTCCAGCAATGACCAGTTATTTCAGGTGATTGCCGATGATTACCAGTGATTTCTGCACATTGCAAGTGATTTCCAGTGATCTCCAGTGATCCAGTGATTGCCAGAAATTGCCACTGATTGTCACTGATTTCCCAATATTGCCAGTTATTGCAAGGGAGTGCCAGTAGTTTCCAGTGCTTTCCAGTGATTTCCAGTGATTATCAGAGTATTCCGGTGGTAGCCAGTGATTGCAAGTGATAACCCGTGATTTTTAGTGATTTCCAATGATTGCCAGTGATTTCAATTGACTTCCACGTGATTACCAGTAATTGTCTATGATTGCCAGTGACTTCCAGTAGTTGCCAGTTATTACCAGTGATTACCAGTGATTGTCATTCATTGCCAGAGATTGCCAGTGATTGCCAGATTTGACCTGTAATTACCAGTGATCACCAGTCAATTTTAGTGATTTCCAGTAATTACTAGTGACTGCCAATGATCACCAGTGATTTCTTGTGATTGGCAGTGATTGCAAGTGATTACCAGTGATGGCCAGTGATTACCAACACTTTCCAGTAATTTCCAGTGACTAACAATGTTTGCCAGTGATTTTCAGTGATTGTCAGTGATTGTCACTGATTTCCAGTAATTTTCAGTGATTGCCATTGATTTCTAGTGATTTCCAGTTTTTTCATGTGATTGTCATATGTTGCCAGCGATTTCCAGTAATTTCACGTGATTCCCAGTGATTGCTAGTGATTACCAGTGATTACAAGTAGTTGGCAGTTTTTTTCCTGTACGTGCCAGTGATAACCAGTGAGAACCGCTGACTACAAATGATCACGAGTGATTTCCAGTGGTTGCCTGTGATTGCCAGCAACTTCCTGACCACTTATCACCATGGATTACCATTGATAACGAGAAAATGCTAGGGATTGCAAGTGTTTACCAGTACTTGCCACTGACTGCCCATGTTTTCCAGTTATGGCTGATTATTGCAAATGATTGCCAGTAATTTCTGGTGTTTTCCAGCATACACCAGTAATTTCCAGTGATTTCCAGTTATTGCTTGTGAATGCAAGTTACTACCAATGATTTCCTGAAATTTCCAGTGATCTCCATTGATTCCCACTGATTTCCAAAGATTGGTAGTGACTTCCAGTAATTTCCACTGACTGCCTGTGATTTCCGCTGAATGCCAGTGATGTCCAATGATTGCCAGTGATTGCCAGTGTTTGCCAGTGATTGTCAGTGATTTCCAGTGATTACCAGTTATTGCCGGTGATTGCAAATGATTTAATGGGATTTGGACTTATTTCCAGTGATTTCGTGTGATTTCCAATGATTGCCAGTGATTTACACAGATTTTATGTGACAGCCAGTAATTAACAGTGATTACCAGTATTGGCTACTGTTTTCCAGTGATTGGGAGTGATTGCAAATAATTTCCTCTAGATACCAGTGATTGCCAGAGGTTGCCAGTGATTGCCTACGATTGCAAGTTATTTTCTTGTGATTTCCAGTGTTCACCAGTTATTGCATGTTATGACCAGTAATTGCCAGTGATTACCAGTGACCACCAGTTATTACAAGTGATTACCGGTAACAACCAGTAATTTCCAGTACTTACCAGTTATTGCACGTAATTTCCAGTAGACTCCAGTTATTTCCAGTGATTATCAGTGATTTTTAGTAATCTCAATTGATTTCAAGTGATTAACAGTCATTTATGGTAATTTCCATTCCTTGCGAGTGATTGGCAGTAATTTCCAGTGATCGCCTATAATTTCCAGTAATTTCCAGTGGTTTCCAGTGGTTTCCAGTGATTGGCAGTGAATTCAAGTGATTCCAAGTGACATCCATAGATTACCAATGATTTCCACTGTTTCTCAGTAACTGAAAGCGGTTTTCAGTGGTTGCCTATGATTTACAGTGATTCTCAGTGATCCACTCATTGCAAGTGAATACAAGTGATTCACAATGATTTCCAGTGATAACCAGTGATTGCCAGTGATTTCCAAGAACTGCCAGTGATTGACTGTGATTACCATTGATTTCCAGTGATTATCACTGACTGTGAGTGATTTTCAGTTATTCCCAGTGATTGCCACTGCTTGCAGGTGATAATCAGTGATTTCCAGTGATTGCCAGATATTGCCCGTGAATTCCAGTTATTACCAGTGATTACCAGGTGTTAAAGTAGCAAACATTTCTCACACCTTGTAGTTAGCGATTGGTCCTGCATGTTATACTCGACCAGCCCTGTTGGGCCATGGTTGTAGTGCTCTTGGGTGGTCGTGATGTATCTGTCGCGCTGTGCCAGTTTCCTGGGCTACTCTCGGTGTTTGGCCGAGCGAGCTGCATTCGCTCAGTGTGGTTCGCCACACTTTGTGGCGAACCATGTGAGCAGCAGGCATGCGACCCAATAGGGGTCAGGCTCGCTCGCTCCTCCAACTCACTTTTCCAAAAAAATCCTCTCAATTCACTCATCTCGATCTCGTCCAATGACTAAGTCTCTCTCGGTATCAATTCCCCCTCACAGCTCTCAAGAGCTCTCCTCCCTCACAAGTTCTCGAGAGCCTCCTCCCCCTCACAGCCAAGAGCGACTGTTGGCCCCGCGCCTAACTCCCTCGGCACTGCCACTCACAGGTGTCGAGAGCCACTCGACTCCATCCGCCACCTCCATCCTCCCCCTAGTCCTACCGTGTTTAACACCAGGAACTGCCAATGATTGCCAGCGACTGCCAGAGATTTCCAGTGATTTCCAGCAATTAGCAGTGATTAAAAGTGATTACCAGTGATAGAATGGATTACAAGTGACTACTAGTGGTTGTCAGTGATTGCCGGTTTCTACAAGAAAATTTCAGTGACTGCCAATGATGGCCAGTAACTTGCGGCTATTGCCAGTGATTTCCAGTGATTCACAGTGATTTCAAGGGATTGCAAGTGATTGTCAGTGATGGCAAGCAATTGAAAGTGATGGCCATTTGTTGCCAGAGATTACCAGTACTTTCCAGTGATTACCAGTGATTATCAGTCATTGCCAGTAATTGCGGGTGATTACCAGTGATTGGCGGTAATGTCAAGTGATTGCCAATGATTAACAGTGATTACCAGTAACTGAAAGTTATTGCCTATGATTTCCAGTTGTTTATAATGGCTGCCATCAATTGCCAGTGATTACCAGGATTTTCCAGCGATTGAAAGTGATTTCCATTCATAACTAGTGATTTCCAGTGATTTCTAGTGATTGGCAGTGATTTCCAGACATATTCAGTAACTACCACTAATGGCCCGCGGTTACCAGTGATTGCCATTAATTTCCAGTGACTTCCAGTGATTACCAGTGATTTCCAGTCACTGCCAGTTATTTCTACTGATTGCCAGTGATAAAATATGATTGCCAATGTTTTCCAGTGATAATCAGTGTTGCAAGTGATTTCCAGTTATTTCCAGTGATTGCCATTGATTACCAGTGATGGCTAATGACTGCCATTGATTTTCAGAGACTCCCATTGACTGCCAGACAATATCAGTGGCTTCCAGTGATTGCCAGTGAGTACCAGTGGTTTTCACTTACTCCCAGTGATAACTGGTGACTACCAGTGTTTGCTATTGACTGAAAGTGACTACCAGTAATTTTGAGTGATTACTTCTGATTGCAAGTGATAAAAATTGCATTGCAGGTAATGACTATAGACTTGTAGTGATTTCCATTTACTTCCAGGAATTGTCAGTGATTGCCAGTGATTGCCAGTGGCTTCCAGCAATTTCCAGGGACTACTAGTCATTGCCAGTGACTGCCAGTTATTTCCAGTGATTGCGTGTGACTTCCATTGATTACTACTGATTTCCACTGATTTCCAGTGGTTTCCAGTGATTCTCAGTGATTTCCAGGTATAGCCATTCATGAGTTATTACCAGTGATTCCTCGTGATTGCCAGTGATTTCAACTGCATTCAGTGGTTTCCAGTGACTTCAAGTGATTTCCAGTCATTTCTAGTAGTTTCCACTGACTACCAGTGACTGCCAGTGATTGCAAGTCATTGCTAGTGATTTCCGTCGATTGCAATATATTACAAGTGATTGCCAGTAACTGCCAATCATTTCAAGTTATTATCAGTGATTGATAGTGAATTTCAGTTACATCCAGTGATTACAAGAACTTTCATAGGATCGCCAGCAATGTCCAGTTATTACCACTGATTGCCAGTGATTTACACTTGTTTACAGTGAATATCAGTGATTGCTAGTGATTTCCACTAATTTCCAGTGATTTCCAACGATGTCCACTTATTTCCAGTGATTTCCAGTGATCACCAGCCATTTCCATTCACTATGAGTGATTTCCAGTGACTCCAGTGATAACCAGTGATTGGAAGTGATGGCCAGTACTGATCAGCACACTGATTTTCATTGACTTCTAGTTTTTCCAAGTGATTACCAGTGACTGCTGGCGAGCTCTTGTGACTGACAGGGATTGCTAGTGGTTGCAAGTGATTGCAAGTGATTGACAGTAAGTGCCGATGATTACCAGTTATTACCAGTAATTGATAGTGATTGTAAATTATTGCCAGAGATTACAATTAATTTCATGGGATTGCCAGCAACGTCCACATATTACCACTGAATACGAGTGATTTACAGTTGTTTCCAGTAAATTCCAGTAATTTCTATTGATTTCCAGTGATTTCCAGCAATTTCCAGTGATTTCCAGTGATTACCAGTGATTTGCAGTCATTATGAGTGATTTCTAGTGACTCCAGTGATAATCAGTGATTGGAAGTGATGGCCAGTAACTACAAAATATTACAAGTTATTACCAGTGATTTCAAAGGATTGCTAGTAGTTTTCAGTGATTTCTAGTGATTTTCAGTGATTTTCAGTGATTACCACTGACCACTAGTGATTTTAGTGACTGCCAGTGAATGGTAGTTGTTTCCAGTGATTTCCAGATTTCTGGAGATCACCAATGACTTTCAGTGATTGCAAGTAGTTGCAAGTGAATGCACGTGATCAAAATAGATCTCAAGTGATTGCCAGTCATTTCCAGTGATTCCAAAAGATTTGAAGTGCTTGCTAGTGCCCATCAGTGATTGGAAGTAATTTACAGTGAATGCCGGTAAAAGTGAGTACCTGTGATTGCCAGTGATTACCAGTGATTGTTGGTGATCTTCTGTGATTACCTTTGACTTCTAATGACTGCTTGTGATTACAAGTTATTTACAGTGATTTCCAGTGATTGCAAGGGGCTGGCAATTTTTTCCAGTGAATGCAAGTGACTTCCAGTGATTTTCAGTGATTGCCAGTGACTTTTAGTGATTCCCAGTTATTTGCAATGGTTTCCATGGTTTGACAGTAATCTCCAATGATAATAAGTGATTTGCAGTGATTTTAATAGATTCCCACTTATGGCCAGTGATTACCAATGATTTCCAGTGATTTCCAGTAGCTGGCAGTGACTTCCAGTGACTTCCAGAAATTGCCAGTATTAAGCAGAGATTATACAGATTGCCAGAAATTGCCAGTGGTTACCAGAACTGACAGTGATTTTCAGATATTGCTATTGATTGCCAGTGATCGTCATTAATCACCAGTTATTTCAACTGGTTTCCAGTGATTGCCAGCAATTTCCAGTAATTCGCAGTGACTACCAATGATTTCCAGTGAATTCCATTGAATTCCAAAACATTCCAATAATTTCCAGGGAATGCGAGTGATTGCAAGTATTAACTACTTATTGGCAGTGCTTTCCATTGAAATTCAATCATTGCCATTGGTTTCCGGTGACTTCCATTGATTATCAGCAATTTTTGGTTATTACCAGTGATTACCAGTGGTTTCCGGTGATTTCCACATATTGCCAGTAAGTACCAGTGTTTTCCAGTGATTTCCATTGATTACCAGTGATTTACAGTGACTACCACAGATTTCTAGAGATTGCTATGGATTTCCAGAAATTACCAGTGATTTTCAGTGATGGCCAGTGAGTACCAGTGGTCGTCACTGACTGCCAGTGTTAACTGGTGATTACTAGTGTTTGCCATTGATTGCAAGTGACTACTAGTGATTACGAGTAAATACCATTGATTGCCAGAGATTGCTTGTAGTGACTATGGATTGTAGTGATTTTTATTCACTTTCAGGGATTGTCAGTGATTGTCAGTGATTGCCAGTGACTCCCAGTTATTGCCAGTGACTACCAGTCATTGCCAGTGACTGCCAATTATTTCCAGTGATTTCCAGTCATTACCATTGATTATGAGTAATTTCCACTGATTTCAAGTGATTGCCAGGAATTACCATTGATTTCCAGTGACTGCCAGTGGGTTTCCGTGATTGCCAGTTATTACCAGTGATTGCCAAGAATTGCCAGTCATTTCCAGTGGTTTCCAGTGACTGCCATTGTTATCATTGGTTCCAAGCGACTACAAGTGACTGCTAGTAGTTTCCATGGAAAACTAGTGATTGCCAGTGGCTGTACGTCGTTGCCAGTAATTTCTATTGATTTTCAGTTATCTGTGATTACAAGTAATTTCACGGGATTTCCAGTGATCTCTAGCTATTACCACTGATCATCAGTATCCTACAGCTGTTGCCAGTGAATGCCAATGATTTCTAGTGATTTGCACTGATTGCCAGTGATTGCCAGAAATTGCCAGTGATAACCATATATTGCCAGTGATTGCCAGAAATTGCCAGTGATAATCATATATTGGCAGTGATGGCCAGTAATTACAAGTAATAAAAAGTTATTACCAGTGATTTCCAGACTTTGCTGGTGATTTTCAATGATTTCTAGTGATTCAAAGTCATTACTGGTGATAAGCAGTGACTACTAGTGATTTCTAGTGACTTCCAGTGATTTCTAGTTGTTTCCAGTGATTGCCAGTGATATCCAGCTATTACCAATGGTTTCCAGTAATTGCTACTGGTTGCAAGTGATTGAAGGTGATGAAAGCCACTGCCTGTGATTTCCAGTGATTGTCATTGCTCGCTAGTGCCCATCAATGATTGGCAGTGATTTCCAGTAAAAGCCAGTTGTTACCTGTAATTGCCAGTCATGACCAGTGATTTCCTGTGATTTCTTGTGATTTTCAGTGATTTCCAGGGACTGCAAGTGATTTCCAGTGATTTACATTCATTAAAATTGATTTTCAGTGATTTTCAGTTATTTCCAGTGATTGCAAGTGATCAACAGTGATTAGAAGTGACTGCCAGTGATGAGCAGAAATTGCCAGTGACTGGCAGTGATGGCCAGTGCTTGCAAGTGATTGCCAGTGATTGGCAGTGATTGGCAGTGATTGGCAGTGTTAACCAGTTATCACCAATGTTTTCCAGTTATTACCACTAATTTCCAGTTATTACAACTGATTTCCAGTTATTACCACTTATTTCCAGTGATTGCCAGTGATTACGAATTATTGCCTGTGATTGCCCCTGCTTGCCACTGATTTCCTGTGATTGCCAGAGATTACCACTGACTAGTGATTAAACAAAATTGACAGAAATTTTCAGTGATCTCCAGTGATTACCCGTGATTATTGGTAACTTTCAGTCATTTCTGGAAATTTCCAGTAATCTTCAGTGGTTTCCATTGATTGACATTGTTTTCCAGTGATTACTGGTTATTTCCAGTAATTGCCATAGGTTGCTAGTTATTTCCAGTAATGAACAGTAATTTCCAGTGATTCCCAGTAGCTGCCAGTGATTTCCAGTGATTGCCAGTGATTGGCATTGATTGCCAGTGACTAGCAGTCCTTTCCATTGATTGCCAGTGACTATCAGTCCTTTCTATTGACTGCCAGTGATTTCCAGTGATAGCCAGTGATGACCAGTAACTACGCGTGATTTCACTGGTTGCCAGTGATTTACAGTGATAACCAGTGGCTCCCAGTTACTGCCAGTGAATTTCATATGTTTCCTGATCGTGCCATTGATTTCCAGTGAGTTCTAGTAGTTACCAGTTATTTCAAGTGTTTTCCAGTGACTACCCGTGATTGCCATCAATTTCCAGTAATTTCAGGTGACTACCAATGATTGCCAGTGATTTCCCCTGAATACCACTGATTCCCTGTGATTGCCAGAGATTACCACTGAATACTAGCAATTTCAAGGTATTGAAAGTGATTGCCAGTTATGACCAGTGATTACCAGTGATTAGGAGTG
This sequence comes from Penium margaritaceum, assembly GCA_023375785.1. Taxonomy (NCBI): domain Eukaryota; kingdom Viridiplantae; phylum Streptophyta; class Zygnematophyceae; order Desmidiales; family Peniaceae; genus Penium; species Penium margaritaceum. The sequence goes on along the minus strand of SZWC01004029.1, from coordinate 104,750 downwards.
AATTTCAATGATTTGCGATGATTCACAGTGATTTGAAGTGATTCCCAGTTATTTACAGAGGTTTCCATTAATTAAAAGTGATTTTCACTGATTTACATAGATTACCAGTTATTTCCAGTGATGACCATTGATTGCCAGTGATTTCTAGAGGTCGCCAGTGATTGCCAGTGATTACCAGTGATTGGCCTTGATTTCCAGTAACTACCAGTCATTTCAAGTGACTGCTAATGATTTCCAGTGATTTCCAGTGATAACCAGTGATCACCTGTGATTTTGAAGATTGCCAGTGATTGCCAGTGATTACAAGTGACTGGCAGTTAATGCCAAATATTTCCAGAAATATCCTGATTTTACCATTTATTTCCATTTATTTATAGTGATCACCAGTTAATTGCAAGCGGTTGTCATGAATTGCCAGCATCATCAGTGGTTTACAGTGACTACAAGTGATTGCCAGAGATTACCAGTAATTCCCAGTAAATTTTAATGATGGCCAGTGAGTGCCACTGAATTCCAGTGATTTCCAGTGATTTCAAGTGAATGCAAGTCATTTCCAGCGATTACTGCTTATTGGAACTGATTTCCATTGAAAGTCAATGATTTCCATTGACTTCTAGTGATTTTCAGAGATTTACTGCTGTTTCCAGTGATTTACAGTGATTGCTAGTAATTACCAGTGGTTTCCAGTGATAGCCATTGAATTCCAGTGGTTACCAGTGATTTCGAGTGATTTCCATTTATTACCAGTGCTTGCCAGAGATTGCCTTCCATTTCCAGTTATTTCCAGTGACTGCCAGTGAGTACCGGTAATTGTGACTGATTGGCAGCGATTACGAATGACTACAAGTGATTTTCAGTGTTTTCTAGTGACAAAAAATGATTTCCAGTGACTAACAGTGATTGCAATTAGTTGCCTGTGATTACTGGTAATTGTAGTGATTTCTATTGACTGCCAGTGCTTGCGAGTTCCAGGGATTGCTGGTGATTGCCAGTGATTTCAAGTGATTTCCATTGATTTCCAGTGACTATCACGGGTTTCCAGTGAGTATCAGTGATTTCTAGTTATTGCCAGTGATTTCCAGTTATTTTCAGTGAGTACCAGTAAATTTGAGTGATAGCCAATGATTTTCAGTGATTACCATTGAGTACCAGTGATTTTCAGTGACTACCATTGATTTCCAGAGATTGCCATTGATTGACAGAATTTACAAGTTATTGCCAGTGATTTCCAGTGAGTACCATTGGTTGTCACTGACTGCCAGTGATAACTGGATATTACCAGTGTTGGCCAGTAATTGAATGTAACTACTAGTGATTGCAAGTGATTACCACTGATTTCCAGTGATTGCCTATAACGACTATGGATTGTAGTTATTTCCGTTTTCATCTAGATATTGTCAGTGGTTTCCAGTGATTGCCAGTGCTTGCAAATTATTGATGACCAGTCATTTCCACAGATTTCCATTGATTGCCAGTGACTACCTTTGATTGCCAGTGACTGCCAGTAATTTTCAGTGATTTCCAATTATAACCAGTGATTTCCAGTAATTACCAGCGATTTTCAGTGGCTTCCATTAATTTCCAGTGTTATCAGTGATTTCCAGTGATTGCAAATTATTTCCAGTGACTTCCATTTATTGAAAGTAATTACAAGTGATTTCCAGGTATTTATAGTGATTTTCAGTGATTTCTAGTGATTTGCACTGATTATCAGCTACAAGCAGTAACTACTAGTGATTTATAGTGACTTCCAGTGATTGCTAGTTGTTTCCAGTGATTTCCAGTGATTGCCAGAAATTTCAATGACTGTCAGTGGTTGCTACTGCTTGCAAGTGATTGCAATTTATAATAAATGATTGCAAGTGATTGCCAGTCGTTGCACGTGTTTTCCAGTGATTTTCAGTGCTTTCTAGTGCCCATCAGTGATTGGCAGTGATTTCAAACCATTTCACTTCAATCCAGTGATTGCTGCTATAATCTAGTGCTTCCTTGTGATTGCCATTGATTACCATTCATTGTTTGTGATCTACAGGGATAACGAGTGATTGCCAGTGATTACCTGTGATTACCAGTGATCATCAGTGATTACCTTCGATTGCCTCTTATTTCCAGTAATTTCCAGGGACTTCCAGTGATTTCCAATGATTTCCAGTAATTACAATCAATTTCCAGTGATTGCCAGTGATTTCCAGTGACTGCCATTGATTTGCAGTGATTGCAAATGATTGCCAGTGATTGGTAGTGATTACCATTTATTACCATCTACTTCCAGTGATTGTAAGTGAATGACAATAAAAACCAGTTATTTCCAGTGATGGCCAGTGATGACCAGTGATTTCTAGTTCTTCCAGGTGTTACCGGTGATTGGAAATAATTTACACAAATTTCCAGTAACTGCCAGTGAGTACCAGTGATGGACATTGGCTTCCAGTGACTTTCAGTTACTCCCAGGGATTACCAATACTTTGCAGTGATTGCCATTATGTGCGAGTAATTTCAAGTATTTACCAGTAAATTCCATTGATTATGAGATATTACCAGGGTCTGCCCCTGATTGCCATTGAATACCCGTGATTTCCAGTGATTAACACTGACTACCATTACTTACACGAGATGGAAAGAAATTTCCAGTGATTACCAGTGACTTTAGTGATTTGCAGTTATTACCCGTTATTTCCAGTTATTGCCATAGATTGCCATTTATTTCTAGAAATCACCAGTTATTGCCATGACTCCCAGTAGCTGCCAGTGATTTCCAATGAGTTCCAGTGATTGAAATTGATTTCCAGAGACTACCAGTCATGTATAGTAACCACGAGTTGATTCCAGTGACTTCCAGTGATTTCAATGATTGGCATTGACTGCCAGTGATCACCAGTGAATGCAAGTTAATGCCACTGATTTCCAGATATTTCATCTTTCTTCCAATGAATGCCATTGATTTTAGTAATGAACAGTTATTTCAAGTGACTACCAGTGATTTCCAGCAATTGCCAGTGACTACCAATTATTGCTAGTGATTGCCACTGTATTTCAGTGATTTCCAATGATTGAAAATGAATGCAAGTGATTGCCAGTGAATACCGCTTGTTAGCACTAATTTCCACTGACATTTAATTATTGCCATTAATTTTCAGTAATTTCCATTCATTATCAGCGATTTCCAATGATTACCAGTGATTTCCAGTGCTTTCCATTTATTGCCAGTGTGTACCAGTGATTTTCTGTGATAGAAATTGGCTTCCAGTGGTTACCAGTCATTTCTAGTGATTGCCAGTCAGTACAAGTAGTTGTAACTGATTGGCAGTGATGACCAGTGATAACAGGTGATTGTGAGTAATTTCAAATGAGTACCAGTTATTGCCAGTAATTACCAGTGAGTGCCAGTGGTTTCCTGTGATGACTGATAAATGTAGTTATTTTTCTTTATTGCCAGTGCTCGTGAGTGCTTTCCAGTGATTGCCAGTGATTAACAGTGATTGCCAGTGATTTCCACTGCTTGCCAGTGATTTCCACTGCTTGCCAGTGATTTCCACTGCTTGCCAGTGATTTCCACTGCTTGCCAGTGATATCACTGATTATCCGTGATTTCACAGATTTCCAGTGATTGCCAGTGATCAACAGTGACTGCCAGTTACTGCCAGTGATTTTCAGAGAGTTCTTGTTTTTTTCCACTGATTTCCAGTCATTGCCAATAATCACCTGTTATTTCAAGTGGTTGCCAGTGATTTCCAGTGTCATCAGTGGTTTCCAGTGACTACCAGTTATTGCCACTGATTACCGGTTATTGCCAGTAATTGCTAGTGATTGCCAATGCTTTGAGGTGATTTCCAGTGATTTCCAGCTACTATCATTGGTTACCCCGTGATTTCCAGTGATTTTCAGACATTTCCAGTGATTTCCTGTGACTACGAGGGATTGTGAATGCCTTCCAGTGATAACCAGTGATTTCCAGTAATTACCAGTGAATAGAAGTTATTGCAAAGGATAGAAATTGATTATTAGTGATTTTTAGTGCTTGCCTATGATTACCACTGATTACCAGAAATTAATTGGGATTTATAGTAACCTCCAGGGATTGTAAGTGATTTCCCTGATTGCCAGTGATTATCATTTATTACCAGTGATTTTAAGTTATTTCCAGTGATTTCTATTGACTACCACTTTGTGTCAGTGAGTTTCAGTAGTCACAAGTGCATGCCAGTAAAAGCCAGTGAATACCAGTGATTTCAATTGATTGTCAGTGGTTATTGGTGATAACCAATGACTACCAGTGATTGCCAGTGATTCCTATTGATTACCAGTGAATTCCAGAGATTGCTACTAGTTGACTGTGACCACCAATGATCATCGGTGACTACAATTATTTTCAGTGATTACCATTGATTTCAATTCACTGCCATTGAATGTCAGTGATTACCAGTGATTGCATGTGACTGCCAGTGTTTTCCAATGATTGTCGGTAATTTTCAGTTGTTACCAGTGATTGCCAGTTATTGCTAGTGATTGGTACTGATTGCCAGTGATTGCATATGATTTCCAATCATTTTCAATGATGAACAGTGTTACAAGTGATTTCCAGTTATTTTCAGAGATTGCTACTGATTGTCAGTGATTACTAGTGATTGCTATTTATGCTCACTGAAATAAGTAGAAATCACCAGTAATCACTGGAAATAACGGGAAAAAAGTAGCAATCACTAGTAATCACTGCAATTGATTACCATAAATACCAGTGATCACCAATCATTGCCAGGTATTCACACTGATTATCAGTAATTTCCAAAGATTGCCACTGATTTCCAGTGGTTTCCAGTGATTGGCACTGATTGCCGATGATTTCCAGTGATTGCCATTGATTTCTGGTTATTATCACGGAAATCTAGTAATTACCAGTGATCACTAGTGATTGCTACTTATTCCCAGATATTTCCACTGAGTACCAGTAAATTTGATTGACAGAAAGTGATTTCCAGTGGTTAGCAGTGATTTCTAGTGATTTCCATCGATTACCAGTGATGGCCAGTGACTACCATTAATTTCCAGAGATTGCCATTGATTTCCACACATGACCTGTGACTGTCAGCAATTTTCAGTGAGTACCAGTGGTGTTCACTGTCTGCCAGTGGTAAATGGTGGTTACCAGTGGTTGCCAGTGATTTCAAGTGACTACCAGTGATGGCGATTGATTACCATTGATTTCCATTGATTGCCTGTAATGACTATGGATTTTAGTGATTGCCAGTGAATTTCAGCGATTTCCAGTGACTACGAGTCATGCAAGTGGCTGCCAGTTGTTTCCAGTGATTTCCTTTGATTACCACTTATTATCAGTGCTTTCCACTGATTTCCAGTGATTGCCAGTGATATCAATTGATTGCCAGTGACTTTCAGTGACTGGCAGTGATGGCCATGTATTACCAGTGATTACCAGTAATTTCCAGTGATTTCCAGGGATTTATCAATGGATGCCTGTAACTACCAGTGATTGCCAGTTATTGCTCGTATTTGCCATTGATTAGCAGTGATTGCAGTAAATTGCAAGTCATTGCCGGTGATTGCCATCGACTGAAAGTTATGAAAATTGACTGACAATTATTTCCAGTGATTGCTACTGATTACGAGTAAAATCATGGGATCGCCAGCTATTTCCAGTTACTACCGCTAATTACAAGTGATTGAATGTGGTTACCAGTGAATGCCAGTGATTTACAGTGATTGCCAATGGTTTCAGTGATTGCTAAGGATTTCCAGTGATTGCCAATGATTTACAGAAACTGCCAGTGATTGCCATTGACTACCAATGATTTCCAGTGACTACCAGTTATTGCCACTAATTATGATTGTTCTACATTAAATCTAGTTATTATTAGTGATTGGCAGTGATGGCCAGTAGTTAGTAGTGATTACAAGCGATGTAAAGTGATTACCAGTTATTTTCAGGTGTTGACACTGATTTTCAGTATGTTCTAGTGATTTCAAGTGATAACCAGTGACTCTTAGTGATTGCTAGTGACTTCCAGTGATTGCTAGTTGTTTCCATTGATTTCCATTCATTATCAATGGTTTCCAGATATTGCTAGTGGTAGCAAGTGACTGCAAGTGATTACAAGTGATTTCCAGGTATTGCCAGTGATTTCCAGTCATTTCCAGTGGTTTCCAATGATTTCAAGTGATTGCTAGTGCCCTTCAGTGATTGGCAGTGATTTCCATTGATTAACAGTCATTGTTGGTGATCTACGGTGATTACCAATGATTACCAGTAATTACCAGTGATGGCCTGTGATTGCCAGTGATTTCCACTGATTTCCAGTGATACCAAGTGATGATCAGTGACTGCCATTGACTTCCAATAATCACCAAGAATTGCCAGTGGCTGGCAGTAATTGCCAGTAATTGCCAGTGATTGCAAGTGATTTCCAGTGATTGCCAGTGATTGGTAGTGATTATGTTTTATTACGATTGATTGCCATTGTTTGCCATTTATTTCCCAGTAAAAACCAGTTATTAACAGTAATGGCCAATGATGACCACTGATTTCCCAGTTTTCCAGTGATCACCGGTGATTGCAAGTGATTCATGAAAATTTCCACCACATAACAGTGAGTACCAGTGATTTCCAGGGATTTCCAGTGACTTTCGGTTATTACCGATGATTTCCACTGAGTCCCAGTAATTTCCAGTAAGCGACAGTGATTCCAAATAATAATCAGTGATTGCCCATGACTTCAAGCTATTGCCAGTGATTTCCCCTGATTGCCACTCATTCTCTGTGATTGCCAGTGATTACAACTGACTACCAGTAAACACAAGAGATTGACAGTGATTTCCACTTATTGCCAGTGATTACCAGTGATCACCAGTTGTTACCAGTTCCTTCCAGTGATTTGCAGTGCTTCCCAGTGATTTTAAGTAATTTCAAGTGATTTTCAATGGTTTTCACTTATGTACAGTGATTTCCACTGATAACCAGTGATTTCCATTGATTTCAATACATTGCCAGTTATTACCAGTAATAACCACTGATTTCCAGTGATTTCTATTCGCTGCCAGTGGTTGCCAGTGATTGCCAGTGAATTCTAGTGATCGGAATACATTGCCAGTGACTACCAGTCATTGCAAGTGACTTCCAGTGATTTCCAGTGACTGCCAGTGATAACCAGTGATTTGACTGATTTCCAGTGGTTGCCAGTGAAAACCAGTGACTGCCAGTAACTTCCAGGGATTGTCAGAGATTCTCTGATTTTTCCATTTATTACCAGTGACTGATAGTAATTACCAGTTCTTTCAAGTGGTTTCCAGTAATTTCCAGCGTCATCATTGGTTTCCGGTGACTACCAGTCATTGCCAGATATTACCACTAATTGCCAGTGATTACAAGTTTTTACCAATGATTGACAGTAATTTCAAGTCATTTGAGGAGATTTCCAGTTATTTCCAGTTAGGACCAGTGATGACCATTGATTTCCAGTCCTTTCCAGTAATTAACAGTCATTGCTAGTGATTGTGAGTGATTTCCAGTGACTGCCGGTGATTTCCATTCATTGTCACTAACTTCCAGATATTGCCAATGAAAACCGGTGATTGCCAGTGATGAGGACTGATTACCAATGATTTCCAGTGATAACCAGTGCTTTCTAGTGATTTCTAGTAATTAACAGTGAGTGTCAGTTATTTCCAGGGATTGCCAATGATTTTCAGTGATTGCTAGTGCTTTCCAGTAAGTACCACTGATTACCATAAATTGGTAGGGATTTACACTTATTGCCGGTGTTTTTCAGTGACTGAAATTGATTTCCAATGATTGCCAGTGATTGAAAGTGATTTTCAGTACTTTCCATTGACTACCAGCATCTGGAAGTGATTGCCATTAATGAAAAGTGATTGCGAGTGGATCCCAGTGGTTGCCAGTGATTTCCAGTGCTTTCCAGTTCTTAATAGTGATTGCAAGTGATGGCAAGTGGTTGCCAGTGAAAGCGAGTGATACCAGTGATTTACATTTATTGCCAGTGATTGTTGGTGATAACCAGTGATTGGCAGTGATTTCCATTGATTGTTAGTGAAAACCATTTATTACCAGTGAGTTCTAGTGATTTCTACTAAATGAGAGTGATTTCCAGTGATCATCATTGAGTAACAGTAACTGCCAGTAATTTCCAGTGATTTCCAGTAATTTCCAGTGCTTTCCAGTAATGATTTTGCATTGATTTCCAGTGATTGTCAGTCTTAACAAGCAATTGAAATTTATTTCCAGTGATTACAAGTGATAACTACTCATTTCAAGTGTTTGCCGTTGATTTATTGTGGTTTGAAGTGATTTCCAGTGGTTGCCAGTGATTGACACTGATTGCCGTTAGTTGTCAGTACTTTCCATTCATTTCCAGTGATTATCAGCGATTTCCAGTGATTACCAATTATCACTAGTGACTTCCAGAAACTGCCAGCTATTGCCAGTGAGTACAAGTGACTTTGGGTTATTGAAAGTGATTACCAGTGATTTCACCAGAAATTTCCATTGATTACCAGTGATTTTGCCATCAATGTTCATTGATAACCAGTGATTTCCAGTGACTACCAATGACTTTTAGAGATTTCCCTTCACTTCCAGACATTGCCAGTAATTTCCAGTGAATATCCTCAATTTCAGTTGATTTTCAGTGATTGCCTTTCACTACCAGTGGTTGTCACTGACTGCCAATGATAATTAGTGATGAACAGTTTTTTCCAGTGATTACCAATGATTGCCAGTGATTTCCTGAAATGAATATGTACTTTCGTTATTTCCACTGACTGCAACAAATAGTCAGTGATTTCCAGTGATTTCAAGTGATTGCCATTAACTACCAGTAATTTCCACTGATTTCACATTACTTTCAGTGATTACCATTGATTACCAGTGACTGCAAGTGATTCTCATTGATTACCATTTATTACAAGTGATTGCCAGTAGTTACCAGTGATCTCCAGTGGTTGCCAGTGATTTTCAGTGTCATTAGTGGTCGCCATTGACTACCGATGATGACCGGTGAATGCCAGTGATTTCCAGTCATCAACAGTGATGGAAATTGAGTGCAAGTGATCACCATTGATTGCCAGCAATTGCCAATGATTACCAGTTATTAGAAGTGACTGATAGTGAATGCCAGTTATTGCCAGGGACTACAAGTAATTTGACTGGATTTCCAGTGATTTCCTCTTACAACCACTAATAAGCAGTGATTTCCAGTGCTTACCAGTGAATGCAAGTGATTGCTAGTGATTTCTGGTGATTGCCCGTTATTTCCAGCACTTTTCAGTGATTTCCAGTGATTGCCAGTGATCTCCGGTGGTTACCAGTGATCGTCAGTCATTGTAAGTTATTTCCAGTGACTCCAGTGATAACCAGTGATTTCCAGTGATGGACAGTAATTATCGGTGATGAAAAATCATTACCAGTGATTTCCATGCCTTTCCAGTTAATATTAGTGATTTATAGTTATTTCAAATGACTACCAGTGATAACCAGTGATTTCCAGTGATGGCCAGTAATTATCGGTGATGAAAAATCATTACCAGTGATTGCCATGCCTTTCCAGTTAATATTAGCAATTTCTAGTTAATTCAAGTGACTACCAGTGATAACCAGTGACTACTCGTGATTTCTAGTGACTTCCAGCGATTTCTAGTCATTGCCAGTGATGAGCAGTGATTTCCATTGGTTACCAATTATTTCTAGTGGTTGCTAGTGTTTACAATTGATTTCAAGTGATTACCAGTGATTTCCAGTGTTTGCCAGTCAATGCCATTGATCTCCAGTTATTACCAGTGCTTTCCTGTGCCTATCAGTGACTAGATTTGAATTGCAGTGATTTCCAATAAAAACCAGTGATTACCAGTGATTTCCATAGATTTCCAGTGATGTAAAATGATTGCCTGTGATTGCAGTTGATTTCCAGTGATTTCTAGGGAAGGTTAGTGATTTTCAGTGGTTGCCAATGATTTCATGTGGTTGCCAGTAGTTGCCAGATGTATGCAGTGATTTCCAGTGATCAGTAGTGATCTCCAGTGATCACTAGTGGTTTCCAGTGACTGCCAGTGATTACCCGCAATTACCAATGACTGCTAGTGATGTACAGTGATGGCCAATGACTGCTAGTGATTTCTGGTGATCACCATTGAATACCATTTATTACCAGTGACTGCCAAGGATTTCCAGTAAAAACCAGTGATCGCCAGTGATGGCCAGTAATTGCAAGTGATTTCCAGTTTTAAAGCAATTTCCAGTGACTACCAGTGATTACCAGTGACGAACAGTAACTGCCAGTGAATTCCAGTAATTTCCTGTGCTTTGAAGTGATTTCCAGTGATTTATAGTCATTACGAGCTATTTCCAGTGATCACCCCTGATTTCCACTGATTCCCAGTGATTGCCAATTATTTTTACTGACTGCCAGTGATTACAAGACATCGACAGAGATTTCTAGTTATTTCTAGTGATTAACATTGATTACAAGTGATTACCAGTAACTTCCAGTGATTGGCAGTGATTCCCATTGATTTTCAATGATTTCCATTGATTGAAAATGATGCCCACTTATTAGTGGTGATTTCCAGTGATTCCCATAGGTTGCCAGTTATTGCCAGAGATTATCAGTGATTTCCAGTGATTTCCAGTGCCTACCAGTTATTGTCAGTGATTTCTAGTAAATTCCAGTAACTGCAATTGATTTCTAGTGATTTCCAGTGATTTCCATTGACTGATATGACTTCCAGGGATTTCCAGTGATATCAAATTGTTTTCATTGATATGCCGCTGATCCCTAAACCCATAATGGTAACCACTGGAAATAACCTGCCATCACAACCAATTACTGTCAATAGCTGGAAGTTACTGGTAATCCCTGGTAATAACTGGAAACCAGTGGTAATCACTAGCAATCACCCCAAATTGGTGGCAATCACTGGAAATCACCTGATTTAACTGGAAGTTACAGGCAATCATGGGTAATCATCACCAATCACTGGAAATCGCTGGTTATCACTGGCAATCACTGGAAATGAATGGAAATTAATGGCCATGACTTGCAATCAATGGAAATCATTGGAATCCAGTGGCAATCACTGAAAAATACCAGCAATCACTGGAAAGCATTCGTAATCACTGATAATCATTGGTATTCACATGCAATCACTGGTCATTGCTGGAAACACTGGAAATAACTGGAAATATATGGCAATCACTGGAAATTGCAGTTTATCACTGGCAATCACTTTCAATCAATGGAAAACCTCTGAAAATCACTGGAAATCACTGCAAATAACTGGAAATTACTGGTGATCACTGGTGATCACTGGCGGTCACTGAAAGCCACTGAAAGTCACTCATAATAACTGGAAATCACTGGAAATCACTTGAAATTACTGGAAATAAATGGAAATAACTTGAATTCACTGGCAATAACTGGCAACCCCTGGTAATCACTGGCAATCACTGGCAGTCACTGGAAATCACATGAAATCAATTGTAATAATTGGAAATCACTGAAAGTCAGTAGCAATCACTGCCAGTCAGTATTAATAACTGTCAATCACTGGCAAAATATGGAAATTACTGGAAATTTCAAGTAATCACTGGAAATTACTGGAAACCACTGGAAACCGTTAACGATCACCGGAAATCACTAGCCATCACTGGAAATCATTGGAAATATATGGAAATTACTGGAAATCACAGTTAATCACTGGAGATTGCTGAAAACTACTGGATACCATTGACGATCACTAGAAATACCTGGCCATCACTGGAAATTATTGGTCATCACTGGAAATCACTGGAAATAACTTGTAATCACTGGTACTCACTGAGAAGTACTGGCAATGAATGGCAATTGCATGCAGCAGCAACAGCTTCAGCTACAGACTGTGAAGACAAAAGCCCTGGGAATATGACCTGACCAATTGGAGAAAAGAAGCTGAGAGATGGAAGTGCGATGGAAACAGCAATCACTGGACTGATATGGTGCAGTTTCACCATAGTTTCTCTGGAGGAAGTGAATATCCTCCAGAATATGCACAGGTAGGAACTCACCACCAGGAGCACGGGAATCAGAGGAGAGAATAGGTTTCTTTCTGCTAGCCATGAGTTTTGCAATGTGTGAGTCATGTTACTAAAGGGTGTCTTGGTTTTCTGTGCTTGGACACGGGTCGGAGTCGCAATTTGCTGAGGTGGGATTTCGTCATGGGTCATAGATGAATCTGCTGGAAAACTTAATTAAAAATGCTACAATGCTCTTTTGAGAGAGGATAGATGTAGCCATAGTGCAAGTTACTGTTGCCCAAACATGGGCCACTCACTTAGCCGCTGCAAAGGATGCAAGTGATGCCCCCTTGCTGAGGCGTGCAATCACCTTTTAGAGGTGCTGATACCATGGCACGTGATGGCAGTGTTTCCCTGTATTTGTTAGGTGTAACTTGGTGCCAAAAAAGCCAAGTTTGAGAGTCCAGAGTGGCAGGGCTCAAAACCTATCCGGGGAACTGCATTCAGAGAACTTCCCTGTCCAAGAGTAAAAACCTAAACTTCTTGTTGAGCTGCTTATGTTCTTACACACAGAAAGATTCCCCTGCATTACCTGGGCCAACACTGAGCCAAAGTTTGCTGCATGCGCGTCTGGTAGATTTACCCCTTAACATTGAAAAGCCATCCTTCTACATACACTCAATGGAATTAAGAAATTCAACATCCACCAGATTCAGCAATTTGGCTGCTTTTCAGAGAACCCATCTATTTAGGTTCTGAATAATTCTGCAAGAATGTAGAGAAAAACATGAAGATAAGTACGTGAGGTAAATTTGTGATGCATCCTGACACCACTGCTGAGCATGCTGACGGGAAAATTATAACAACAACAGTCAATGATAACACGGATTTAAGTGAAAGTGCAAGAAATGTCATATAAGAATCAACATTGCTCAGCTTCAGACGTATAATCAGGGCCAAGATGTTAGAAAAAAAAAAGGGGGAAAATATGACTTATGCAAAGTTCAGACGAGAGAAAGAAACATCCAAGAAAAACCACACAGCTTGACATGAGGAACACATGTATCATATGGAGATTATTCCATTGCAACTATTGTTGGAAACCAAGACAGTAATTGGAGAGCTTTTGCAGCACTAGGACTGCACCTGCAGCCAGAATCCCAGTTCAACTCTGCATCCTGCCAGAACACAGCATTACGATGTCCCTCTCCATTAAAATGCTAAACCATGTCCTGGGCCCCTGCCATGCACAGAAACCAACTTTAAAAAACATGAGACAGTTGAAGGGAGGGATAGTAAGTGATACAGATGGAGAAATATTGGGCAAGAGGGAGACGAGGGTGGAGACGTCAAAGGGAGGGATGGAGAAATGTCTAGGGATAGAGGGACTTGGAGGACTGCAATTGTGGACAGAGCCTGAGTGCATCTAGAAGAGCAAGTGAGATGGAGAGGTGGATAAAACCGAGTATAGGCGGGAAGGTGGTGGGGGGGAGAGAGAGAGAGAGATAGGGCAAGAAACAGAAAGAGAGAGAGAGAGAGAGAGAGAGAGAGAGAGAGAGAGAGAGAGAAAGAGAGAGAGAGAGAGGGAGAGGTAGAGAAAGAGAGAGAGAGAGAG
>SZWC01004029.1:0-20351 GCA_023375785.1 Penium margaritaceum | reverse complement strand
CACCTCCAAGCCCTCCTCCTTCCCCACCTCCAAGCCCTCCTCCTTCCCCACCTCCAAGGCCTCCTCCTTCACCACCACCCAGGCCTCCTCCTAGGCCCCCTCCCCCTCCTAGACCTGTCACAGACTTGATATGCCAGTGGAGCACGAGCACTCTCTCAAGGTGCTACTGTCAGGTGTCTTGGAGCCGGTGCGGATACATACGCACCTGCGGGGGCTATCTGTGTCTCTGCACTATCCGCCAGTACGGGAAGGCACTGCGCGATGCCAATGGCAAGCTGATCAAGTGCATTGACTACGTGACACCGTTCCCCTTCTAATCACGAAGAGCTTTCTGGAGGGTGCACACATTGCGAGTGTAGTCATTTCAGTGATGGGGCTGAGATTGGGGGGGGGGGGGTGGGGGGGCTCTAGTAGAGTAAAAACAAAGAAAGGTTCATCTTTTCCTTGTTCCCTTCCCTTTCGTATGTTTTTTTGAATAATTACACTTTTAATAATAATTACCAACTTTGCCTCCATCCCAGAACAATAAAGTATGCTATTGTGATACTAGGGTGCAAGTGGTCTAAACATTTGTTGGACATGTCCCTATTCTGACTGCCCACCAGGGCTGCACATGAACATCATGCATGGGAAGCTGAAAGTTCTTCACTCCATTTTTTGCGATTGGTTTGAAGACCAATCGCAACAGAGACACCCTCTTTTTCCATACTATTCTTGAGAAGGAAAACACAAGTACAACATCACTTGTTGTTTTACTAGGTGTTTGTGACCATTTGGCTCATGCCCACACACACATAGACACATGAGGAGGATCGCGGTGACACCGTGGAGTAGTTGAGTGGTGGCGCTCCACCGAAAATTGCACGAGCTAGCAGCAGTGCTCCATGAGTTGTTGAGATGTGCTAGGGGTGTATGGAGCCTGGATGTGTGTGTGCTACATGCACGATAGGGTTGTGAAGTTGATCAGCTTGACGACAAGGAGGGCGGGGAGGAGACGTATCATCAGGATGAGAATGATGATGTACAAGAGATTGAGGGCAACACTGCTGGAAAATGGTTATCCGTTGCACTCCATTGTAAATGCAATTCTGCTCCATGTTTCTTCATGTAGACAATGCACTGTGCTGCATCTATTATCCATTATATCATTGATACAAAGAAGAAACATGGTGCTAAAATATACCATGCAATGTGTTAGCTCAATCTGTCCATCAGACATGCATGTGATGTGTCATGATGCAAGTACCGTGAGGCTTTCATCACAGGTGCAAAAACCATGGGACATTCCTCTCAAGAGTAACAAGAGAGAAATGTCGACTGATGTATTATATGTGAAAATTTAGCAGGAACTTAGGAGTGAAATTGGACACCGTCTTAAAATTGCATGTCATGTATGACTCTCATCGGCTATATTACAAAGTCCTTGGACCCATTGAAGGCTCGCAAATCCATCAAGATTTGCAAATCTAGACCCGAATTTGCGAATCGGGGTCTAAAGCTGGACCTGGACTTGCGGACCCAGGTCTAACTCCAGATTCAGGAATCCGACCCAGTGTGCACCCTTAAGCATTGTGGTGAAAGGGGCCTCTGCAGAGAAAACAAACTCACCTATATGGACAATTTTTGTGGAAGGAGAGGATCCAAGGACAGTAGGAGCAGTGTGACTGGCATGTGGAGCATAGTGACACATGTATTGCAATGGCTTGAGGCGACTGCTGAGTGCTCAAATGAACACCAAGGAGGAAAGCTCCACTAGCTCGGCAAAATACAACACCATCATGGGGAATGCAAGCAATGATGCTTGTGCCAAATGATATGCGACAGGCGGTAGTGCACATGAGGAAAGGGAAAATTCATGAACATTTTAGATGCGGTAGGAGGTGATGTAGAATCCAATATGGATGTAGGAGGAGAGAACATAGACAACAACACAGATACAGTAAGAGATGTTTCTTTATAGGCAACAACATGGATGTAGTAGGAGCCGGTACAAGAAAATGTGCAAGTTTGAAAGAGTCAGAAACTGGTACAATGAAACCACAACAAGGGACAATGTAGATGATGATACAAATGAATAATGAAGTAACATAGGTATGTCAGCAGGTGGTTACAGAATGTTCCTTCTAGTGCAGGGAAATCAACAGATTCTACCATTTTTATGACGAGAAGATTGCAATACATGGACAAGGGCAAGGAAATTATTAAAAGAAACATATCTCAGCAAATACAGAGAATGGACAACCTCATTAAATCCACAATTCCACAACCGGAAAGCCCTGCATGGAGAAGGATAGAGGTCATCACCTCTATCCTAGATGGACTAGGAGTCAAATCACCATTGCATTTTCCCTCATTGAGCATAATGAAGGGAGTGCTATCCTACACACGTGGAAGGTGGAGGTCAACGCAACAACCAAACCAGCACTTGGATGGGTTGAAATGAAAGAACAATAGATGTTTAAGAATAAAGTTATATAACCACATCATGTAGGCCATGACCTTAGATGCAAATAGCAGAGGCAAGAAAAACCAGACAAGAAGGGTGAGACAGTCAACTACAATGTGGTTTCAATGTTTTATGATGACATTGTTCAATTGTGTTTAGGAAGATGAGAGCTCCATGTAGACTCACTGGGACAAAAATAACAAAGCAGCAGGCTCCATGAACATTGTACTTGTAGTGCACGGCCAAAGCTACATGTCTCAAGTAGCAGTCCCTGGCATGTGGACGGATGACGGGATGGTCAGAGGGTTGGAGATCCTCAAGCACCGCAATTCGGTCAGTCATTTTGTCCAATTTGGTATAAGAACACCGGGTTCATGCTTAGAAGATCCATGCATGCCTCAGCTGACTTAGATGTGTCAGATGCTACTTAATGTGAGTATGCACTACTATGGACCAGGCAGTATCTGGTGAAGGTGGGACCACCATCCCCAAGCCCTCCTCCTTCCCCACCTCCAAGCCCTCCTCCTTCCCCACCTCCGAGCCCTCCTTCCCTACCACCTAGACCTCCTTGACCGCTTAGACCTCCTCCTCCTAAACGTCTGTCTGCCACAGAGTTGGCATGCCAGTGGAGCATGAAGTCTCTCTCAAAGTGTTACTGTCAGGTTCCTTGGGGAAAGTGTGCATAAATTCATACCTGCGAGGGCTTCCTGTGTGCGTGCACTATCCGCTAGTATGGGAAGGCACTGAGTGACGCCAATGGCAAGCTGATCAAGTGCGTTGACTACGTGACACCATTCCCCTTCTGAGTGGAAGGAGCCTTCTTGAGGGTGCAGAGACTGCGAGTGGTGTCATTTTAGTGCGGGGATCTCTTGTGAGGAAAATGGAAGGTGTAGAGGAATTTTGGCAAAAGACTTCAGTTTCTGACAAACTGGAAATAGTGAGAGCTTTCCTTCACCAATATCTTGTTTTCTTTGGTTCGTTTTGGAGATTGGCTTTGTTTGTATATGGTGAAATAACAAGTTGTGATATCTCTCAATGGAATCAGTCAATGCTTTGTGATGCACATGAACACAGTATTTGTAGGATAAAAATAGGAAAGTTTTTAAAGAACAGGGGTGAGCTCTTCACCATGGTTGATGTCACACAATCAGATTCTTCATCTGACTGGTAATAGGGGGGAAGAGGAATAACATACACAATTTGACGGTGACTTCACTACGTCCACATTTAATAAAAAAAAACCAGCCTTGTTCCCAGCGTAGTGTTGGTTCTAGTGGCTGAGGATGCACCCTCAGGGATGCCTAGCCTTTACTTGAGTATGCTACCGCGGTGTGGAAGTTTCCAAGACACACAATGGTGAAGTGTGTTGAGGCACAAGGATCACTGTTGTGACTTGGCACAATGGGTCGTACTCAGTGTATCTCAGGTCAAAAGCGTTCACTGTTGTGCTTGTTTCTTAGCACACTCCTATTACATCAGAGAGTTATAGCATGTGATCCAAAATTACCAACGCATCCAACCACGCTCAATTTTGAGTAGTAGATACCCTGATATGACCGTCGAAGCTACCTCTCCACCATGTCCTTAGACGCCAGGCAAGGGGAGGCACTTGGAGGGCGACCCATGGAAGCGCCCTCCCTGGCTCAAAGGTCAAGGAGAGGCACTTCCTTGCCAAGGAGACAACTCTGGTTACTTCCTTTAAGGAACAGGTGCACTTGGAGCCAGGAGGAGTCAAACTCGGATCACTGGCAGTCAATTATCCTTTTCTCGAGGGCGGACTCCCTAATTCCCCCGCCTACCACCCTAACTTCGGGTAGGCATAACTTTCTGAATACTCAACAAAATTGAGCAATTAAACGCTTGTTCTTGCATGAAAAAATCCAAGGATTCCAAAAATGCTATTACATCATATTTTTACTCACATCCTAGTGACTGAACCAGGAATTTTGTATGCGGCAGCCATGACAAGGGTCACATTCCACATTCTCCCCCTTGCACCACCACCATAACATTTTGTCCTTGGGACCTATCCACCTCATGCCTCACAGTGCATACCAAGCTCCAAGCAGCTTACATCATGCCTGTCCTTGGGCTGTGCCTTGGTCATTACATGAGCAAGCATGTAATTAGTGCCACAGTTCACGATTGCCGCCTCGCCCTTCATCACCCAGCCCCATGCGTAGTGGTGACAGATCTCAATGTGCTTGGATGTTTGGTATAGCACTGGGTTCTAGGTGAGGCTTATGGTGCTCATGTTGTCTACGTTGATTACTGTTGGCTTCCACTGTGGCACTCCAATCTTCTTGAGCTATCACCACGGCCACACTGCCTCCTTTGCCGCCTCCGTAAGCCCAATGTACTCAGCCTTGTTGCTGGACAGCACCACACAGTCCTGCTTGCGGCTTGCCCACAGAACTGCACCTCCAAGCACAATGACGTATCCGGACGTTGACCTTCGGTCATCCACATCTCGAGCCCAGTCAACATCCGAGGAGCCGACCAACTCGAGGGAGTCGCCATGCACTCCCCGTCCAAGGACCAGCCATGAATGTTTTGTCACCTTGACATCACGGAGGATCCGCTTCATCGACTGCCAGTGCAGTGGCCCAGGGTCAGCAACATAGTGGCTCACTTGCTCTTCAGCAAAGCAAGGTCTGGCCGCATTGCCACCATTGCATACATGATGCCACGGGCTGCAGACTAGTATGGCACTCCTGCCATCTCCTCCTGCTCCTCCTCCGTGCTCGGGCCCATGCTCAAGCTCAGCTCACAAGTTGTAGTCATGGGTGTGCCGATGGGGTTGCACTCCTCCATGGGGTAGCGGTGCACCACCTTCCGCACATACTTTGCCCGCCCGATCTCTAGCATGCACGCCTTGCGGTCTCTCTTGATGGCAATGCCGAGGTAGTATTCAAGCTCGTCCATGTCGGTCATTTTGAACCAACCGGTCAGCTGCTCCTTCAGCTTTCATAGCTCCCCTACACCTGACAACACAAGGATGAGATCATCCGCGAATACAACGACGATCTGGTGGAGCTGCTACGGCTTGCGCACATACACAATGTGATCTACTTTGGATCTCTTCAAGCCAATCTCAGCCATGAAGCCATCCATTTTGCAATACCACATGAGTGGCCCTTGCTTCAGCCCGTAGAGCGCCATGCAAAGCCTGCACACCTTTCTAGCCGGTGCATCCACCCCCTCTGGTATCTCCATCAGGACCTTCTTGTCCAGGTATCCATTGATAAAAAACAGTTTTTGCGTCCATCTGGTGGATTTCCTAGTCGCATGCCGCTGCCACTAAGAGGATCATGCGGATGGCTGCGAGCTTCACCACAGGTGCGAAGGTCTCATCGTAGTGCTCATCATTCCTCTGGGTGAACTCCTTTGCAGCCAATCACCAGCCGCAGCTTGAACCGCTCTACCTTCCCCTCCTTTGTGAGTTTCTTCTTGAACACCCACTTGCAGCCAATCACCTTCTCTCCTTGTGAGAGCGAGCTCAAATTTATTGCTCACTCCCACTCCGCCCCGTCCTTCTGCTGCAGCACCTCCCTGACGATTTCAGGCTCCTCTTGTACAAAAAGTGTGTTCGCAAACCCAGTCCACGTGCCCATTGAGGTATCATACTTGTTTGCCACCTTCATTGCACGTTAGCTGCTTTGGGGCTGCTGCGGTTGCTGCTGCTTCTGCTGCTTATCCTCCTCCTTTGGGGACCATAGAGAGGAGGACTCGCTTCCATCCTTGCCACTCAGTTCCACTGCTATTGGCGGAAATTCTGACTCTTCCTCAGATTTGGTGGAATCCAGCAGATTCTGCCCCCCACCGGAGCTGGCGGAACCCGCCAGAATGCACCTCTCCCCGGGCCTGACCAAACTTGCCGGATTTAGCCTGGCGTTCAAGTCGGCCAAAGTTGCCGACCTTTTCCCGGGTTGGCTTTTCCCATCTGGAGCTGCTGCTTTGACGCCAGCCTCGTTTGTGTCCCCCTCCGGTGTCTCCCCTTCGAGGAGTTGCAGCCACTCCCCACGGCCGGAGACACCCGCATCCTTGTCTGTCCATCGGCTACTCTCTTCGAACGCGATGTTGTGGCTCTTAACGATGTGCGGCTTCCGTGGGTCAAACAGACAGTACGCCTTGCTGTCGCTCTTGTACCCGACAAAGATGCACCATTCAGTGCAGGAATCAAGCTTGCCGCAACCCTCTTGTGCCTGCACAACACCATGTGCAACGCAGCAAAAGACACAAAGATGCTCCACGGTCGGCTTCTTGCCGCTCCAAAATTCCTGCAGCATCCTCCACGCCGTCGTCTCTGCGTCTTTCAACAGCTTTGTTGGCGTGAGGTTCATTACGTACACCACAGTATGCACCACCTCTGCCCAATACTTCTGCGCGAGGCCCGTGTTGCTTTGCATGGCCTGCACCATGTCGAGGATGGTTCAATTCTCCTGCTCAGCCACACCATTCTGCTGAAGGGAGTGTGGCGGTGTTGTTAGCCACTTGATCCCCCTGCTTTTCATCCAAGTTCTACAACCCTTATACTCATCAGAATGTGGCACAAGGATCACTGCTGTGATTCGGAAGAATGGGTCGCATTCAGTAGATGTCAGATCAAAAGTGTTATTGTTACTTAACACACAGCTTACAGATAGTTTTAGCCTGTGTAAGAAGCTTTCCAATGCATTCAGGCACACCAAATTTGGAGCAGTAGAGCCCCTGCTATGGCCGTCGTAGTAACCCTTGGTGGAGCTGTCCACCATGTCCTTACATGCCAGGCAACGGAAGGCACTTGGAAGGCGACCCATGGAAGCGCCCTCCCTGGCCCAAAGGTCAGGGATAGGCAGGTCCCAACCAATGCGACCTCTATGGTTACTTCCTTTAAGGCCCAGGTACCTTTGGAGCCTGAAGGAGTGGATTATCTTTTCACCAAGGATGGACTCCCTAATTCCACCACCTACCACCCCAACTTTGGATGGGCATACGTTTTTGAACACTCAACCAAATCGAGCGATTAAAAGCTCGATATTGCATTAAAAAATTCCAAGCAGCTCAAATTATGCTATCAGATCAGATTCTCACTCACACCCCAGTGAGTGAAATCAGGAAGTCCATATGTGCCAGCCATGTCAAGGGGCCCAATCCAACACGTAATGCTCTTTAACATTCCCATACCTATGAGTTTGTGAAATCAACACCATGCCCATGTCCGATGTAGAAAACCTGCATGTTGGTGCCACATGCCGTGCAGTATGAACATGGAAATTTCACCATGGTTTTAAAACCCCCATTAAACAGGTTGGATTGTCAAAAAACTTGTAGTAGAAGGGTTTGTAAAACCCTTTCACTATGAGAAGTGTTCAAATGGTTTGACAGTTTAAATGGCTTTTATTTTTTGGAAGGAGGGTGGTTGCATGGCCTGAGAAAGGGAACCTGCTGGGCCCTGCAGAAGTAAAACTCAAACCCCTAAGTGGAATTCGAGGGTTTGGGTGGGTTTCAAGGGATTTTGGAAGGGGGGATGTAAGAGTTTGAGATTGCAAACTCTCAAAACCCCCTCAGCAACCTCAAAAAAGGAGATTCTTCCACTCCTGTTTTGTCGAGGATGACTTGGACCATCCTTGCCACTCCATCAACAATTAGTTTCTTCTGTCACTGAGGGTCAATTTGGCTTGTCTTGATGGCGCCGTTGATGCACAACTTTTCGTGCCCCCTTTGACCCCTCCTCCCTGGAGGAGGGGTCAAAGGGGGCACAAAAAGCCTAACCCCCTCAACCCCTCCCCGCCCTCCCCTGGAGGGCGGGGAGGGGTTGAGGGGGTTTGGCTGGTGGGGCCCATCCTCACCGGCCCATCAACTATCAATGCGCTGGAGCTGTCTCCATGAGGGTGAGGGGGGGAGGGTGTCGATGCACGCCGAGTCATCTACTCTGTGTGCGACGATGTCCTCCCCTTCCCCCTCCCGAGTGTCTGTGTGTCCCTTGATTGAGTACACCCCATGCATCCCCTAGCCATGTTTGTTCGGCAACAGATGTCACTGAATAAGAATGGCAAAGTGGATGGTGTGTTGACTATTTGTTTTTACTACTGGGCATGATGTTTTTGTATTTAGCTGCCAGGAAGGGCATCCTCACACCCCCCGGGTCGTGGGTATCTCAGCCATATGGCCCTTGCGAACATTCAACCACAGGTAGTTCAGAGAGGAAGGGGGCCTTGTCTAATGGTTTGGAGAGAACCATTGGCCAACTAGGGCACACCCAGAACACAGCAACTGCTTGTGGGTGCATTCCAGGCCAGCCCGATGATCAATGCACTCGTGGAATCGTGCACACACACGTGATGCGCGTCATTCTTCCATGGTGTACGCCGCAGGGCACCAGGGCTTGAGGATCCAGCTGAAGAACTATCCCCTCTTGGGGCGTAGAGTGGTGGATCTCACCAGACTCTGGTGGGACTTCTAGCTCCTCCTAACACCTCCTAGGACCCTGTTTTCAAACTTTGTCCAGATCTCACACCATGAGACTGAAAGGAGGCACAACATGGGTTTCGGATGTCACCATGGTGGACACACAGGGGTCCTCGGTCCAAGTGGCCTTGGAAGGCCTTTGTGGCTGCAGAGGTGGCCACAACAGAGAACCAGCGTCATACTACACGCAAGAACTGGTCTCTTGAGGTTTTGTTCCGAGCAGCCTTAGGTCCCCTGGGCGACGAGTCCTCAACCCCTCTCGCCCGCTTGGCAAGGATGTGCCTAGCGGGGGGCCCAAGACACCTGACAGTGGTGCTGTAAGGGACAAAGCTCAGAGTTCTGTGGGTATCCTGGCGTAGCGGGGTTCCATGTGGGCATTTGGAGCCAGTGCGAGGTCATCCATCTCTACAGCATGACACATGGCAAGGCGGATGCATCACTCGGTGATGACCTGATGGCTGGTGCTCTCTGCCAAGGCTTGGACTGCACTACCAACTTCTGACCTCTGCAAGGGTAACCTGTGCACACTCTTCTCAATCGGATTTTCCCAAAAGGTTGGCTTGAGACGGACGATTGGGTAATGCAACCAACTTACAGGGTATGCAGTTTAGTGAGCAGCATCAGCCCGTCAGGAAGGTTGCCAGAAATTTTTTTTAGCTGACGTCTCTGCAAAGATTCAGAATAAACTCGAGGGAAAGTGGCAAATGGAAATGTGAGCTTATTCTAATTCAGATTAATTTGAAGAGTTTTCAATAATTTGATAAAAAATTAGCAGTTATGAAGAATGAATGTTTTCTTCATTGATAATGGATAAGAAAATTAAAATTGACTTCCAGAGTACAAATGTATTAAATTTCTTGAAATTTTTACTGTGAAAAATCTGAATGAGATTACTATTAATTAAGCAATGATTTCAAGGTGGATTTTTTATTTCAATCTTACTCGGATCTTCATCCTATTGGACAACAGATACCTTTCCAACATTCCATTTATTTTTATTGATAAACTATACCTAGGATTTGAAAACTTTTATTCCTTCAACTCAATTTTAGTATGATATCCATCCTCAATTAAGTTCTTTCACATTAATTGTTTATTTTTGCAATTACTCCAATAAATGTTTTCCAATGCGGTCACTTGAATATAGAGACCAAAAACCATTCTAAGGTTTTACAAAATTCAGACTCATTCCCATCGAACCATTGAGTCATGCATCAAAAGTATGGATGTCATCATTCAAGAATGATGCTTCCACCATAACCTATGATAATCTGCATGAAAAAACCTTTTCTTCTTTTGTTTAAGGTCTTTATCAACTGACTTTTTTTGTGTGCGTGCTCAAGTTTGAATTTGTGGATGCCAACTAGTGTGTTGACGCGAGTCTAGTGAGTTCAGCTGAGTTTTTGTGTTTTGAAGTTCATGTTGAGGTGTAGATTACTGGACTCAACAGAAGATGTTTCCGAACGTCCGACTATGGCTACTGATGTGAGGACACTGACTCTTGGCATTGATCATGGCTTTTTTTGGAAGGCCGTGTCGGTTTCTGGTCAGCACAGATTTTGATTCTGAGCCATGGCTGGTTTGCGGAGAGGCCTCGAGAACTTGGCCAAGCGAATAAAATAACCTTTATCTCTTATGTCATGTCCTGGCGGGCTTATGTGTCAAACCTCACCACCCAGCGTCATGATTCTTCTCCCATCTAGGAACGTTCATGGAAGCAAGGCTATCAGAAAGAGCTAGGTGCAGGGCGAGCTGTCTGTGAGGAGTCGCCAGGGCTCAAGAGGCTTGGGTGGCAGGTATGGGCCTAACACGCCGGCCGTGTCCCGTCAGACTTGTCAGAAGGTGATGGATGTGACAGGAGCAATGCTGGCCGACTGCGTTGCAGGGAGTCACAATGTCAAGATTACGGAGGCCAAAAGGCAACAAACAGAGAAAACCAACAATGCGTCTGGTTGACACGTAATCCTACAATGACTCCAGTCCCAATTTTACGATGATGCGACAATTAAACCTTAACCCTTAAACATGTTTTCATAATCTCAAACATTAGGAGCACAATACACGCACAAAAGACAGCCGCTATGTGAAATGAAAGAAACCCAGAAGGGAAAACTCAATCTATTAAACACGAAAAGCTGAAAATTGACTCATTTCAGATGTTTCAAGGCAACCTTCAGCTTTAAAGAGAACTCATCAGATTTTGTTACAACAACAATGTGCCATGCCTTCACTAATCAATGCATTTGACATTCTCCATACTAGAAACCATGGTGAACAATGAAACCTGACTGAGCAAGTATCACACACAGAAATAGACAACACAGAAGGAGAAATACAAGAGACACAGCTCAAACACAGATTATACTTGGTACAAAGGCAATGGATATTCAGTGTGGGGATCAACGGATCTGGTCGAGAGTTTGATTCATAAATAAAATACATTGTATTGTAGGGGAAAAAACGTAAATGATATTCTTTTATTCACTAGAAGGTGCCACTCAAATCACAGACCAAATGGAATCAAGGGCCATGTCATCAAAATGTACATCACATTGAAGAAATGTTTGAGCCTCAATCTCTAGGAAGTCTCCCAGTCCCCCAGTTCATCAGTATTTTGCAGTGCAAATATAGGCATGTACCTTTCCTCTATTTATAGAGGATTAACATTGCAAACTTTGTTGATGATGTTTAGGCCGATGAGGCTGATGAGGCTGGTGAGTCAGCTGCAACAACTTCCACTTCCTCCATTGGCTTGAGATGTACAAGCCACACACGAGCTCCTCGTTGTATGTAGTGTTTGGCCACGTTGAGCGGTATTCACTGTACAGGTTGTTGATTTTTTGCTACCGCAGCTTCTTCTGTTGTTTCCACCTTTGCTGCTTCTGCTTTCATCTTCAGCCCCAAGCATGGAAGTTTTTTCTTGGCACCATCATTCTCCACGCAGACGTTGTAACTGTTCCAGTCAACTTGCGGAATGTGTTGATACAGGAAATCTTGTCCGAGAATGATTTTGTGGTTACCCATTGGACAGCACCTCCAGACCATTACATCGCGCAGATCTCCCAATTGTAGTCGTAGAGGGTCTCGGAGCCTCCGTATTTTCAATCTCCCATCAACGTCTCTTACTTCAAATATCCTTGGTTTGGTCTGCAAGCCTAGCTTGCGAACCATACCATTGCTTAGAAAACTGTGAGAAGATCCTTCATCCCATAGTGACGGTACCGTTTTACGACTCTTCCAACTTCGGGGTTGCACTATTAGCAGTATTGTCGGTTGGTCATCCTCGTACCCCTTGTCAAACTTTGCAATTTGAGAACCCCTTTGTGGTGTCATAGGCCATTTAGATGGACGATAATTTTGTGTAGATGGCTCCTCACGGACAAGAGTTGCGCCTTTTACTCCTACCCTTTGTCAGAATTTTGGACGTCAGCGGAAGTGGTCATGGGAGGTCTTTTGGTGATGAAAGAACCTGGTAAGATAAGGGTTGAGAGATATTGGTAGTCACAGGTTACAAATCTGTGCGATGCGAATGAGAGAGATGAAGTAGCTGATTGCAGAAGTGGATATGAAAGAAGGGTGATTTAAAGAAAATGATTGATTGATAGAAATAACGGGAAGCAGGGAATACACTGATCTTGTCTACCTAATGTAGTGTCCTACAGCTTGCTAGTACCCCTGTGATCTGTAGCTCGCTTGTTCGCTGAATTTGTGTGACGTGCGGCAGTGGTTTTGCCGTAGCGCGGTTGTCGCGGCCCTCCGAGATTCAGTTTGTGGTCTTTGTCGGTGCACGGATGCTGCTCGTATACTGTTGTTCAGATATGTGTGGTTCTTTTATTTTGTGTTCTCGGATGTGTTCCAGTCTTCTTGCTGGTTTTCTCTTCTTCATTTTGACACCCCCCGCGAAGGGGAACCAGCGCAGAAGCTTTAGGTGTCTCTGTTCATATGGCCTAGAAGATATACCAGGGAGGCATGCTGTGCCTGGTCTAGGGCTTTGGTAAAGATGTCTGCCCTGTTCGTTTTTGAGGCCACGTGTTGGACCAGAAGTTCTTTAGCCTGCACCTTTTCCTGGATGAAGAATTAGTGCAGTTCAATGTGCTTGGTCCTCCCATGGAAGACTGGATTTTACATGAGAGCAATGGTGCTTCGGTTGTCGCACCAGAGGACTGGGAGAGGTTGTAGGTATCCAAGGTCCTGCAGCAGGTACTTCAACTAAATTACTTCTTAGGCGGCCATGGTACTGCATAAAGTTCTGCCTCACAGGATGAGAGTGAGATGGAGGAGGACCTGGTGGACCGCCAGCTGATCAGCCCGGAGCCAAGGTGAAAGCCGTACCTTTGTGACAACTTTCTACTGACCTGGTCATCAGCCTAGGAGGAATCATTGTATCCTTCCAGAGTGATTGGTTCTGTTCCTCCAAGCTCGAGATAGAAGGATGCGGTTTCTCCCAGATATCACAGTACTCATTTTGCTACTTTCCAGTGCAGATTACTGTGGTTCCCATCACCCACGTACCACGATAGCACACTGAGAGGGAAAGCAAGGTCGGGACATGTGCAGACCATAACATACATAACAGATCCCACCAGCTCGGGTTAGGGTTCTGGTGTAGGAGATGAGACTGTGTATGCTGGTGTTATGATTTTATGATTCACTGTCATAGGGGTAGGTGTCCCATTGCTGTTTTCAAGTCCGAAGTGCTTCAGCAGTGAAGCGATGTAGGGCTCTTGAGAGAGGGTAATGAGGCGCTTCTACCGATCTTGCTTGATGTCAATCCCCAAATAGTGGGTCAGTTCTCCAAGGTCCTTCATGGTGAAATGACCGAGAAGTGCTGTCTTCAACTCTTGGAGAGCTGTGGAATTGTTTGAGATGAGAGCTAGATCATCCACGTAGGCCAGAATGTAGGACCGTTCATCTGATCGTGAGCGAAGGAACAGACTGGGATCTGCATTGGAGGCTGTGAAGCCTAGGTCAAGAAGGGTTGCTCGTAGTTTGGCATCCCACTCTCGAGGAGACTGTTTGAGACCGTAGACTGGTCGGTGTAACTTCTAGACAGTGTTTGGTTGGTCTGGGGTGTATCCTTCAGGACAAGCCAGGTAGATGGTTTCATGCAGATCTCCTTACAGAAAGTCTGCAGACACATCCATGGCATGCAGTTCCAAGTCCTCAGTGGTTGCAGTGTGCAGCAGGGCTTTCAGAGTGGTCATCTTGGCAGTGGGAGAGAAGGTGTTGAAGAAATCCACACCGTGCTGTTGTGAGAACCCTTTTGCTACATAGCAAGCCTCGAATTCTGTGGGTTTTCCCAGATGGGTCTTGACCCGGAAGACCCACTTGCCGGCAACCATATTGGTGTGTGGTGGGCGAGGAACGTCAGTGTAGGTAAAAGTGGCCTTGAATCAGGCCAGTTTGCTGGCAATGGTGGTTTGCCATTGTTCTGATTGGGGCCCATTCACTAGTTCCCCGTATGTGCTGGGAGTGGCGATGGGAGCAGTGTAAATGGTGGTATTGAGAAGGGGAATGCGTGGATAGAATTTTCGTCGAGGGTTCATGGGAGGAGTTGGTCGCCAAAGAGAATTGAGGCCGTCTCCAGCGGCAATCCAGGAGGGATGGAAGGAGGTGCGGAGAAGCTCAACATGACGATCTTCCTGAATGTTGAGGTCACCATCTGTGTCTATGAATGTGACAGTGGAGGTGGCTGTTTTGTATCTAGTTGATCGACGAAGAACTGGTTCTGCTGCTGGTGGTATTTTTTGAGCTGGTCCATCTGGTGCTGCTGCTGCTTGTGTTGCTGCTGCTCCTTCTGGTTCTGTTGCTGTAGTTGTTGGGGCTGGTGCTGCTGCTGCTGGAGTGGGTCCTGCTGTTGGGGGAAGTGGATGGCCGAGTGTTGGTAGGTGTTCAGAGATGGTTTCGTAGTCAGGATCAGGAGTGAGAGGTGGTAGTGAATTTGGTTGTGGTTGAACTGGAATGTGTGCAGAGTGTCGGTGGTGTTGATGCCGCTGGAGGGGTCTCTGAGGATAAAAAGGTGACTGGTGGAGGAGAGCCTGAGGACAGTGAAGATGCTACAGGTTTTTCTGGGAACAGTGTCCAGGCGAGGGGAGTAGTTGAGATGGACGAGGATTGGTGGAAGAAGAGGGTGATTTCATCGAAGTGAACATCAGTGCTGCAGGTCTCCTGGTTAAGTTCAGGCTCGTAGAAGAGGTAACCCGACAGGTTGAGGGCAAAGCGAACAAACATTCAACGTATGGCGTGAGGGCCTACTTTAGAAAGGTGAGCATTGGCTCTGTCTGCTTTGTTGATCAGGACGTGAAAAAGAAAACTGGCAAAATGCGGATGTGCGTGGACGACCGGGCACTGAACAATGCTACCATCAAGAACCACTATCGTCTCCCCCGAGCCGACGATCTTTTCGACCAACTCTGAGGGGCTTGAATTTTCACCAAAATTGATCGATGCAGCAGTTATCACCAGATCCGTGTGGCAGATGCCGACATTGAGAAAACGGCATTCCGAACTCGCTACAGGAATTTTGAGTTCAAAGTAATGCCGTTTGGACTTACAAATGTCCTCACGACGTTCATGGCGGTGATGAACAACATTTTCAGCCCGTGCCTTGACAATTTTGTCATGGTGTATCTTGACGACATCCTCGTGTAGAGCCGCACCCAGGAGGAGCACGATGGACATCTCTGAAAAGTTCTCAAAGTTTTACAGAAAGAGAAATATTTGGGAAAACTCTCGAAGTGCAATTTTGGTCGCCACTCGATCGAGTTTTTGGGTCACAACATCAATAGCAGACGGATCACCATGGATAAAAAAAAGTGGCCGCACTCGCTGGTTGATGACGTTGACCAGTTTTCAAGACGTTCAAGTTTTTTTTGGCTTTTACAATTACTACCGATGCTTTGTACAGGATTATGCCCTAGTGTCAGCGCCTCTATCCGACCTCACTCAAAAATAAAACACGTGGTGGTGGAGAGACAACAAACCAGAAGCGTTCACTGCTTTGTGGAACGCTCTCACCTTGACGCCAACCCTACGATTAGCCAATCCAACAGTCACCTACGCCATGACTACAGATGCCTCAGATCAAACCATTGGTGCGGTCCTCCTACAAGACTATGGCAAGTTAGAACAACCAATCACATATGTGTCACAAAAACTGTGAGGAACAGAACTAAACTATGCTATACATAAGAAATAGATGCAAGTGGTTGTACATGCATTAAAGACATGGAAGTGCTATCTTGAATGCCGCTGATGCATCGTGTGCACCGACCATCATGCGCTGAAATATTTACAGACACAGTCGAACCTCAGTCGATGTCAAACCTGATGGATGGAGTTCCTTGAATCCGGGTTTGACTACGAGTACATTGAGAACCAATGCAATTACAAACTTGCGAACGCACTCAGACGCCGACCAAATCTGATGGCTAAGACGACAAAACTAAAAATGTAGCAAGATCTGTATGTCAAGAAGTTTTTTACATGAGTCTACGACTAGCATGGCGGATACGACAAGGAAAAATTCTGGTACAACGCATCCTATTGATGACAATGATTCACTTTCCAGGTGGTCATTCTCCCAAGTGATGAACTTTGCCGCATGCTGCTTGAAGAGAACAAGATGCTGAAGAAGCTCGCAAAACATTACTAGTATGACAAGATGCAATCTGACGTGGCCAGTTTCTATAAATCTTGCGACACATGCTAGCGACAAAAATCCCATCGCACATGGCCACCTGGACTTTTGCAGTGGCTTCCCATTCCAACGGAATGGTGGACCGACATCTCCATGGAATTTTTCATAAGACTACTGGTCATGCCCGAGGGATATGATGAAATCCTCGTGGTTGTTGACAGGTTTTCCAAAATGTCCCACTTTGTTCCGACAACAACCACCGTCACCGCCAAGGGGAAATCATGGCTGTTTTGAAACAACATTGTGTGGTTATACGGCGTACCAAGGACCATCACAAGTGACATGGATGGTCGATTCACCAAACATTTCTGGTGCAAATTGATGAATTGCTACGACAGTCGGATCAAACTTTCAACGACGTTTCATCCTCAAACAGACGGAGAGACCAAGTGAAGCAATCAGACGCTTGAACAACTTCTCCAAACATAATTCAAACCTCATGGGATGGATTGGGCATACACGCTGACATCGCATACAATGCTGCAATTTTCCACTGCAACGGGTAAAACTCCGTTCGACGTGGCACATGGCAAAACTCCCACCACACCTGCCAAACTACACAGCCACAGTAACATTCCCACGGTTGACGTTCAACGCCGCGACTTCTTCACCATCTGGGATGAAGAACAGCAGACACTCGCGAAGACACAAGCAGCAATGAAATGAGCAGCTGACCGACATCGGAGCAACGATGTTTTCACCACTGGTGACAACGTTCTTCTCAGTTTGGCCAACATCAAGCTTCGTGGGGCTGACTTTTCCAAGCTCAAACCCTGATGGTTGGGACCATTTGAGATCGAGCAAATGCAAACCCCCGTGGTTGCATGACTCAAACTCCCTGACATTGTGGAAGTTCATCCGGTGTTCCATATCAGCAGAATTAAGTACTACGAAGACCCTGGAGAAAAATTCCCCAATAGGGATGTACCTTCCCCTCCTCTTGTACAAGTGGACGAGGACGTAGAGGATGTCATTGAGGACATCCTCGGCTATTGACGACGTAGCACAACAACATAATATCTTGTCAAATGGCATGGCTAATACGTTGCGTATAACAACTCGGAACCCTACGAAAACCTTCAACCTTTTTATCACCAAATCAACGGATATTACCATCCTCATCGGGCCACATATCTACGTGCGCCAGGACGTCACGGCTAAAAGGGGAGGGAAGTGTTGCGTACCAGACGTACATGTGTTCCTTATCTTTTTGAGTGCGCATTTCAGTCATTACACAATTAGCCCACCGCGCGTCAATACCCCAATTTTCACTTCAACTGTCAAGGGTAATTCGGCCAACTGCCCTCACCCTCCAACGAACCTTTTCGCATCTTTTGACATCTCCAACCACTTTTGCAAATCCACGACATAAGTGTCACGACCTTTTGGTTGACTTCTCGATGCATCAAGTCATATCTAGATTTATAAAGATGCATCTTGCATCTTCTCTGTCAATCCTCAAATTGTTACACCGAAAGGAGTGTAGATGGTGAACAGGTAGAAGTTGTGAGGCAGAACACAATTTAGAAATTGGGACACTTGAGCAATTAATAATCAGCGGTAAGTGTACTTCAATGACAAGTGTTAAGATGATTGAACATATATATATATATACAAGTGTTGATTAAAATATGAGGTAAATTCGGGGTTGCTGGGTTGATTGTCGAGCGACCCGTGCGGAGTAGCGTCCTGAATGGTTGGATTCAAGAAGGTCCGCCGAGAAATCGGGGGACTTTGAGAATCAACGGCAAAGATGCGAGATATATCTTTATAAATCTAGATTTGTCTTTATATGTTGAGAAGTCGACCAAAAGGTCGTGATACTTCTGTCGTAGGTTCACGAGAGTGGTCAAAGATGTCGGAAGGTTCGGGAAGATTCACTTGGGGGGGAGGGAAGTTGGCAGGTGGGTGAATATTGCAGTTTTGCAACGCAATGAGCTGTTTGTGTAATAACAGAAGTTCCCACTCAGGAAGATTAGGGACTCTTGTACATCTGGTACATAAGACTTCTCCCCCTTTTAGCCGCGACGTCCCCACACATGTTCAGATGTGGCCCTGTGACAGCGGTAATAGCTTTCCATTAGGTGATCGTCGTCTTGCAGGTTGTTGCAGGGTTCCCACCTCTTATGTGCAGCGTCGTAGCCATGCCACTTGAAAAGATATTCTATTATTTTGCCTCATCTTTGATGGCCAAGGATATCCTGATAGAAACTGGGACAGCCCTCAGGGAGGTGATCAGGCTCACTAAGAGCCGCCTAGGCAGGACCAACTGTTTGTGAGAGGGGGTTGCAGGTTGCACAGACAGAAATTACGGAAGTGAATGTAGGTTTGCAGAGAATGCAAATGTCTGAATGCACTCTTGATTGAGAAATTAAATCATCACAGCTTTCTAACAAGCCCTTATATGCCTCATTTGGCTAAGGGAGCACTGAGATCCACTCTGTCAAAGCTCACCCTCTACACAATCCTAGCCTAGCGGGATGAGCGGCAGTCACCCTTTTCACACAAGAGAATTATGTCTCGCATGGCCTGCATGGCTAATAATCGTGGACTGGTCCTTCCTTGAAGTCTCTTGGACGTCCTCCAGCCGTCTTTTCTCCTTGAAGGCCGCTCTCAGCCGTCCTGGCCAATAATCCTCCCGCCTTTTGAGCTCAAAGTGCTCAGGTCGTCACTTGAACCCGACTCATGATCTCCAAACTTTGGAAATCCATATCTCACTCAAACGGACTCCGAATTGAGTTCCGTAAAGTGCGTTTGAACCTGTGAAACATCCTCTATGCAACTGTGATGCCAGATGATTTTTATCGAGCAACCTATTTTTGTCACTTTCTGGCACTCTCATATCCATCATTCTCCCACTTTGCGAGAATAAAAATCACACAAGTCCGCACTGTCCCCTCAGCTGCTGAAAGCAGTGTGCTGGCAGCGGCTTGGTCAGGAAGTCTGCCAGCATCATGCTTGAAGGGCAAAACTTGATCTGCACCACCTGCTCCGCCACGAGCTCGCGGATGAAATGGTACTGCAGGTCGATGTGCTTGGTGCGGGCGTGAAACTCGGCGTTCTTGGTCAGAGCAATGGCGCTCATATTGTCACAGTAGATGGTGGTCGCTGTGGTCTGCTGCTTTCCAAGGCTTGCCAGCAGCTCACGCAGCCACACGGCTTCCTTTTCTGCTTCACTCAGGGCGATGTACTCTGCTTGGGTGGAGGAGAGGGCGACGCACTCTTGCTTCTTGCTCCTCCAGCTGATTGCACCTCCCCCTAGCACAAACACGAACCCACTGGTCGACCTCCTTGTGTCCAGGTCACCTCCCCAATCTGTGTCACTGTAGCCAATGAGGATGGGGCTGTTGTTGCCGTTGAAGGTGAGGCAAAGGCTGCTGCTGCTGTCGAGGTAGCGCAGCACGCGCTTGACCGCCTCCCAATGCGGCACGCCCGGATTCGCGCAAAACTTGCTTAACACTCCCACTGCTTGGCTGATGTCTAGGCGCGTGCCGACTACTGCATACATGAGGCTTCCAACTGCTCCTTGGTATGGCACTGCTTCTATGCGGCTACTCTCTTGCATGCCGCGGGGAGTCTGCGTCCTGCTCAGCGTTGCTCCCACTTCCAGTGGTGTTGTTGCTTTGCGTGCTCCTGCCATGTTGAAGCGCTTGATGATGTCGCTCACGTACGTGCTCTGCGACAACTCCAAAGTCTGCTGCTGCCGGTCGCGCTTGACCTGAAGGCCAAGGTAGTAACTGAGCTCTCCCATGTCTT